>BMAC01000758.1:473552-517267 GCA_014905375.1 Phtheirospermum japonicum
TTTATTGTTTTTTCACCTTATATCTAAGTAACCGGAAGAGTTCAGCACGTTAGAGATGAATTATGATGATCGAGAGTCAAAGATCGAGCTTTCCGGCAAAGAAGTAGCAAGAATTAGTAGATGACATTATCTATAACGATTATTCCACTACTTCTGGAAACGTTATAGAATCGTTGAAGGAAGAGAAGCTAATGGTGCACTAGCGATAGCTCAATGTTAGCCAACACTGGTTAACAACATCAACTAGAGTTAATCGAAAATTATGCAGCGGTCCCGTTCTCTTGCGGGCGAGCTTTTAATTTTTGATAAATCTTTATAAGTAGGTACACAAAAGTTCGAATCAAAATTTTGGCGCCGTTGCCGGGGAAAACTAAAGGTTTTGAACTTTGTGTTTGCTCTTCGTTATCCTTATTTGTGTTTTTATTTTCATTTCGTTTATCTTTAATATTTATTTGTGATTTTTCGTTTTTATTATTTTCGACCGGTGCGTTTAATCTTGTGTGTTGAGTGTTGTGTTTGCAAGGTACCTCTACAACCAAAACCCAAGATTTATCAAACCGTTTTTCAAAAAATTTAAAAAAAGAATTAAAAAAAATAATAATAAATCGAATACTTAAAAAAATATATAGATTTTCGAAAATTAAAAAAAAAGTTGAAAATTAGTTCTTTATTTTATTTCTTTCAAAAAAAAAAATTTAAAAAATTCGAAAATTACTTTTTTTTTTATTTTATTTCTTTCAAAACAATAATTTTTTTAAAAAAAAATTAATTAATTTTTTTTTCGGAAATTAATTTTTATTTTATCTCTTAAAAAAACAATAATTAAAAAAATATCTTACCCGTACGAGATACCACCATACAATTGGTGTCGTGCACTTCGACCAGCCATTTCATTGAGCATCGCGATGAAGAATTACTTTCCTGACGAGTACGACCAATTGAATCCCCGATTTCCTATGGGCTTCGGCACGAGGATCCGTTTAAATTCATAGAAAAGTATGAGGACATCACCGAGAACTCTCCTCTTCTAGGGTTTACTAGGGATCAAGTGAGGATGCGACTCTTCACTTTCGCGCTAAAGGATCGGGCAAAGGAATTGTTATTGAAGCTAGAACCCGATTCCTTGCAAACGTGGGATGAAGTAATCGATAAGTTCTTATGGAAGTTCTATGTCCCTAATATGGTATGTGATCGTTGTGGAGGCCGGGGACATTTGGAGAATGAATGCATATTACCATTTGATGATGAGCCACAATGGAATGATACCGCCATCCAGGATTATACGAGATACGATTCTTATGTCCCTCCCGACTCAATTCCATCCTACCCGAGCTATGAAGACTACCAACCAAATGATCAATTAATGTTGGGGCAGCAAGATCAAGAAGCTGAGACCATTAGTTTTCAAGACGAACAAGAAGATGAAACTGTTGAGTCTATGCATCAAACTTTTGAGTCTATTCATTAAAGTCATGAGTCTTCGCGTCAAAGTATGAAGAATATGGAGATGATGTTGGGTCAAATGAGGGCTAATTTAGCCAAATTATCAAAAGAGAAGGATGAGGTACCAATTTTTGAAGTGCTTGAGCCCACCTTGGCTGATGAGGATTTAAGCTTGAACGATCATTTGAGAGATATTTGTAAGGAAGAGGTTGTTGAAGAATTGGTTGAGATCGTTCCACCTGTGCTAATTGATAAAGTTTTAGACGAGAATGTGGAGGTAGTGTCATTGGAGCTTATTGTGTATCTTATGAATTCGAGCTTTCTCAATGTTTATGCGGATAATGTGATGGAGCCGAATGTGGAAGAGATGTGTACGAAAGATGAAATCGGGGATATGGTGGAGATCGCCCCTCTTGCGCTTTTTGAGGATTTAATAGATGATGTTGAGGAGGTGTTACCATTGGAGAACCCAATCAACGTTGGTAATTCAAGCCCACTCGAACTCAAGGAAAATAGAGGAGTCGAGGTGCCCGGTTTGGAGATGAGTGAGATTATCGAGACGAATGGTGATCCACCCGATGTTTTAATTAATATTGAGATGGAGGTGGTGGAGGAGAATTCGTGCTCGAGTATTTGTTTAGAAGACGTGTGTAAAGAGGAGGAAGTTTTGGAGAGTTTCGATGATTCTACTCCTCTTATACTGGATGATTTAGACGTCGAGGACAACGACGAGTTTTTAAAATAGGTAGCGGACATTTTGTGAATAAATTTGAACGACATTGCTGAGAACGATGTAGATTTTGATGAAGTACTGGATAAGGATGAAAGAAGGTTGTCATTGGAGAGCCCGAAATTTCGCATAGAAAAGGATGTAATAATGAGCCTCTTATCGAGCCGCCCATGATCGAGGATGAGAATGAGATGGTGGTTGAGGTAGTCGAGCAGAATTTCCTTCCCCTATGCCATTATATAGATTTTAATATTTTTCAGGGTGTTGAGTGAGATGCTAAAGATTTTAAGGAGTTCGGAGTGTACGAGGGATTTGCCGTTTGTTCAACGGATTCCCTAGTTTTTAAGAAAGTAGAGGATCACCCTGTGCCGCAGTTTTCTTTTAATTTGTTCGTGGTGTTAAATTATTCGCTTTTTCGACCTCCGATGTGAATTGGAGTTTTGATTCTACGACTTGCTGTCCGTGCCCGCTTTGAGAATTATAAACGCCCATGCTTACTGTTAGAGAACACTAAGGCGTGGCACGATCGTCACTTATTTCTAGATCCGGAATAGCATCGTCCGTAGAAGGCGTCGAGCTTTCGACGTTAAACAAGCGCTTCTTAGGAGGCAACCCAAGTGTTTAATTTCTTTTTCTTTATTTTCTTTTATTTATTAGTTGTGTCTATGCTTTGGTACGTTGATGCGGTGTTGATGTGCAGAAATTATTTTAAAAAAAAATCGCCAAAACTGGGAACTTATCGGTTACCTAGCGGTAACTCCTTACCGTTAGTAGTTACCGTTAGCAGTCCAGGCAAATTACGATTATATCAACCACTAAACTCGATGCTGGGGGAGTAACAGTTAGGGGATAACGATAGCTTAATGATAGCACCAACCGCTACTTCCATTACCGCTAACACTGCACTGGACATCTACGATAGAAACCAGCGGTACCGCCTTACCGCTAGTGTAGCAGATTTGTGCGTAATTTTAGAAAATCAAGCTGAAGTTTTCGAACGTTAATGAAGACATTTCCAATCACGGGATTCACAACGAAGGATGATTGCACAAGCACTTTTTGGAGTAGCTCGACTATTTTCAGGGATGCTTTCTTATTCTCTTTCTCCCTTGCTATTATTTTCTTATATTCGTTTATGGCAATCAGGGGATTGCCGAGTTTTTAGAGGGGGTATGGTTGAGTTGTGAGTTGTGATTTATATTTGAAAAATTGTGCAATTTAAAAAAGATTTCGTGATAAATTTTAACGTGATTGATTGTTATTTTTGCGCTGAATTGTGTTTGTCTGGCTTGCCTGTTGAAGTTAACTAAGTATGATTTGATGTTTTTGTCTTTTGAACGTGCAAAGTGCATAAACTTTTCAAAAAATTATATTTATATATTATAAAATGGTACTTGGACGCAATTGATTTCGCAAAACCTTAAAAGTAGCTTCAATTCAAAAACTTTATCATGCAAAAAGCCTTTGAGTAGCCTGAGTGTTTATCATCATTGCATGTACTTGAGTGAGTTCTGTTTTGAAATTTATTTGAAATCGCTGTGTGTAGTTAGCTTTTAACATGATGTTAAGGCACAGAAAAAAACTCTATTCCGGCCATATCCATAAATTTTAGCCACTATAAATTCCGAATGAGCTAATCATAGCCAAATTGTCCATGCCTATAGCCCTGAGTGATTTTACTGAGTCGACCCCTGCTAAACCATTAAAAGCGTAGGGTAGGAGTTCGTTATTTTGTTGGTTATTAGTGTTTTGGAGAACTTTATTAGGAATTTACGCTTTCATGAATTTCTTTAATTTAGGGCTACCATCCGGAAAAAAAAGAAGAAGAAGAAGAAGAAGAAAAATACCTCATAAAAAATAATAAGGGGGAAAATAAAAAAATAATAAACAAGGATGGTGAGTCTAGTTGAGTAGAGTTAAGTCATTGCCTATGCGCTTTATTAAGGCTTGAGTTTTATTGTTTATTTATGAAGCCTAATGATTGGAGGGAAAAAGAGTTGTGTAATTGTAAAGAAGCACATTATAAGCTTCAATCTTGATTAAGTGGTTCGAGCAAAAGTCAGTTTAGAGTTACGGGTTGAGAAATAGCCTAAGATTAAAGGCTACGTTTTGAGTGTTTAGTGAGGTTTTTTTCTTCTTTTGAATAAGGTGATTAGATTAGGTTGAGTGAGTTATTGATCACATTAGATCGTGAGTTAGCCACACGACTTATATATTCCATACCCGTCCAAAGAGCCTTACATTACAACCCAAAAAGACCTTTTCTGATTCTTAGTTTTACAACACACTTAATTTGTGATTGAAAAGAGATTGATTTTCGGTTCTTATTTACTGTGCATGTATTTGTATGATTTGAGTGTATACACGTCCTATGCAGCAATGCTTGAGTGCTTTTGAGTGAACACCCCAATATATACCATTTTGAGAGGATGCATGATTTTGTTTTTGGAGCGACAATGTAATAAGGGTGGAGTGTTTGACGTTGCGTGACTTGTATCTATATTTTAAAAATTATGTATGTAGCATAGCACGACTCATTGATTGAGCTGGTTTTCTTTCTTGTTATACTTTGAATCTAACGTCTATTCGAGGACGAACACATAAATAAAGCGTGGGGTAGTTGATTAACGCATATTTGACTGGATTTTAACAGGTATTTTAGTTCGTTTTTATTAATGTTTTTGGGATAAGTTGGGTAGTTTGAGCTTAAATTTGTATATTTGTTCTTCCAGCTTATTTTACCGCTTTTTGATCTAGATTGATGCAATTAGGTGATATTTTATTGTTTTTCACCTTATATCTAAGTAACCGGAAGAGTTCAGGACGTTAGAGATGAATTATGATGATCGAGAGTCAAAGATCGAGCTTTCCGGCAAAGAAGTAGCAAGAATTAGTAGATGACATTATCTATAACGATTATTCCACTACTTCTGGAAACGTTATAGAATCGTTGAAGGAAGAGAAGCTAATGGTGCACTAGCGATAGCTACTACAACTAGTAGTTACCGCTATCTATAACGGTTACTTACCGCTGCCCAGAACCGTTGTCGAAGTGCAGAAGTGCAAAAATGAAGAACTAGCGATAGCTTTCTATAACGGTTACCTTACTGCTACCTTACCGTTAACGCTACAGCTAAGTGCCCAGAACCGACCATAAAAACCTTCCTTTTCAAGTTTTTCGAAAATCTATAAATACCACTCCATAAATCCGATTTTCAAAGTTACCTAAGTTGTAGTTAGACACAATAAACTTATTCCTAGGATTTTTAAGGCCTCTTAGGTATTGTCAACCCCAACGAGTGCCAAGTTGTTTTTAGTTTCTCTTCAAAAGTTCTTAGATTTAGATTTTAGCTTTAGATTAATTTAGATTAGCTTTTAGATAATTTAGATACAAGTTTTCTACCATCAAGACGCTGCAAATTCATCAATTTAATTAGTAAGTTTTCTTTTCGTTTAATCTAGTTTAATTAATTTTCATGCTTTTAAATTCATGCTTGATAGTTTAATAATTAATCTTCAACAAAACAAAACCCCCATATATGATGATGATGAATTGTATGATACTGAGATTGGTGATGATGATGTTGGGATTATTATGTTGAGATTGATGAAATTGATTGGCTAGATCTAATGGGTCTAGAGCCTAGAATCGTCGTGAACCATCAATTCGGTTTATCCTAATAGATCGTGGAAACGATTCGAAGCTCTAGAACCCTTGTTTTCAAAATCTTTTCAAAACTTTAATTTTAATTGTTCTTCTTTTAAATCAATTTATTATTTTTACGTGTTTAGATTAGGATTTTATTTTTATTTCGTATTCGTGAACAAACAAACACAAAAGGAACTTCCGAGCCTAGTTTTCCTTGAGAGACGATTCGGTTCAACTTCCCAACCTACACGCGATCCCGTTCTCTTGCGGGCGAGCTTTTAGTTTTTGACAAATCGTAGGTCCACAAAAGTTCGAATCAATACACCATATACTTGTTGGGGTTAATAAATTATCTCGACAGCCCCACCATAATACTCAAAAATCTTTTTAATAACTTTCCCATTTTTGGTCATGGCTCAACAATAAAGGATGACATCATCGGTGCAGAACAGATGAGATGGATAGTAGACGCCCCTTCCCGTTATAATATTCACACTCCCCCTTTCGTATATTTTCTAAGATCAAGTGATGAAGAACCTCCTCTACCAGGCAGAATAAGAGGGGACAACGGGTTGCCCTATCGAGCACCCTTCGAACACCCAAAGTATCCCTTTAGAGACCCATTTATTATAATGGAAAGCTTAGACGATCTAATAATGGTATTAATTCACCCACAAAACCTACTCAAAAAGCCAAAACAATCAAGCACTCATAGGAAAAAGGCCCAAGAAAGGGTGTCGATAGCTTTTTCTAATATCAATCTTGACTTCCATGTTCCCACCAAAAGCCCGACGGTCAAGACAATTAACACATTCTAACGCTTGGGCAACGCAATCATGTATTCTTCTCTTGGCGAAAAAACCAAACTAAGTGGATGAAATGATATCTTGTGTCAACAACATAAGACGCGACATGAGGATCCTTGAATTTATGAATAAACACCACAAAACTGGAATTCAGCCTGTCTGGAGGGAACCGGTGTCGAAGAAATCTTGAATTACGCAAACTACATCTGCAGTGACGATACCCCAAACATGATGAAAAGACCTATGGGGAAAACCATTCGGGCTAGGCGTGCTGTTCGGATCCACATCAAACACCGCATTTTTAACATCCTCAAAAGTGTGCCAATGAGTAAGGATATCGTTATGTAATTGAGAAACTGATGTAGGAATTATCAAAGGGATTCTATCCATCGTAGTTGATGGGGGAGAGTACGCACTAGAAAAGAGGTCATTATAATACCCCACGACATACTCTACAATACGCGTGGAATCATGACAAATAGCATCATCGATATGAAGAAACAAAACAGCAGTCCATCCAGCCCGAATATCTAGATTTTGATGAAAAATTTTGTGTTTTGATCCCCATCTTTAAGCCAAGTATTGCGATTAGATTTATAAGAACCCTCATATTCTTTTTTCAACACGTCCTTAAGTAAGGCCGACATCTCCACTTCTCGGTAAAATAACTCATTTGTGTAGCCATTAGCATCGACGCCACACTGAATAACATAGAACGAATCTAACAACTCCTTCTTCTACGTAAAGATATTGCCAAAACTTTATAAGTTCCACTCCTTCAATTGACACTTTAATCGTCAATTTCCCCATAACCCGCATCCACATATCTGAATTAGTAAATGACACGGATGAAGACTCATGAACTACATGTTAAAATTTAGCACCGTTAGTCCGCATAGAAAGAAAATGGAATCGGCGTGGTCTCATAGCCGCAGCCGTGCGACAACAAATAAATAGAAGAAGGTGGTCAGAGGATGATCAAGGAAGCACGTAACCCGAAAACGCACCCCACATGTCAATGAACCTCTCTGTCGCTAAACCCCAATCTAAAAGAGACTCGACCTAAATCCCATACATCGAACAACCCTTAAACGTGAAAGGGTGACCCGAAGTATGAATATTGTAAAACTTGAAGGTCTATGGTTTTGAAAATAAGTATCAATTTGTGATGTTGTTTATCAATGTTAGCCAACACTGGTTAACAACATCAACTAGAGTTAATCGAAAATTATGCAGCGGTCCCGTTCTCTTGCGGGCGAGCTTTTAATTTTTGACAAATCTTTATAAGCAGGTACACAAAAGTTCGAATCAAAATTTTGGCTTTCTATTTTGGTAACAAAATAGGAATTATTGCCAAGAATAAATTCCTCAACAATCTCCCCCTTTTGCCTTTCTGGACAAAATACTAAGACGTAAAAACAAATTCAAACAAAAAACAACTAACTCCCCCTAAGTTAGTAAACTCCCCCTAAATAAAACACCCAATGTTATTAAGTCATTAACTTAACATTACAAACTAACATTGAATAAAAGGAACTTATTGACTTCAGACCCTCTTCGAATGACGAGGGGATGTCGAAGTTCCTTCACCCCTATCCTTTCGCTTCTTCTCCTGCATTCTCTTCATCTTATTCAAGGCCTTATTGGGAGAGCGGATCATCTTCCTTCGCTTTTCTCGAGCAAGACTCATCAAGGCCTCGGCAGCAACCGCATCAGCATCAGCATCAGCATCCTTATCAGCAGCATCATCCTCATTTGCGTCGCCAACATTTTCTCCCCCATTTTGACCAGAAGGCAAAAGGGCTTCCATAAGCGAGCCACAAAGTGCCTTCAGCTGAGCCAACTAGGCATCAATCCAAGCCACATGCATCTTAAGAACGTGTGCATAAATGGGGACCACGTTGGGACCAATGTTGGGAACGCTGGACCCAACACCACTAGCAACATTGGCCTAGAAAGGTGCCTTCCAAGGGAGATCAATAAACCTGGCACCCGTAATATGCTGGCCCCTTAAAGCAAACCAGTCAGCCTCCCCAGTAAGGACATCATCGGAATGAAGCTCCAAGCCCTGATTCTCAAGCAGGCTGAATATCAAAGAGGAAAAGCACAACGATGCGGCGGACCTGGTGGTGACGAACTTCGTAACAATATCAAACACATGCTGCCCGAAACTGTACTTGATTCCCCTTCCAAGACTGTACAAAAACTGGGCCTGAGGCCGCGTAACACATGTAGTATTCTTGGAGGGAACCCATTTGCAAATGGCCACCTTGTGCAAAATAGAATAGAGAGAAGACAGTCGAGTGCTCGGCAACTGTTCAAACCATGTATGCACCATACCGCCAGACAAAAATGAAACAACCTCATCCATATCATACACAGTAGAATCACCCCGATATGGCTCAGTGCCAAACAATTCATCAATTAAATCAGGGGTGAAACTAAACACTTTGCCACGCACAAATACTTTGCCATAGTTCACAGAGTTTGAATCAACAATAGATGGCAACAAATTTGCATAAAACTCAACAACAATATCTCGGACAAATGGCATGGCAGTGGAGACCGTGGAATACATACCTTTATGCTGAAGGTAGGCAATCAAGTTTTGTCGCTCAAACAGCTCAACTGGAACTCTGCGCTCAGCGATTAGGTGTCGGGTTCGGTATGTATCAAACAACTCTGCAGCCTCGGCAGTCAGAAACTTCTCCGAAAAAGGAACCATATCCTCAAGATCGGGGGTCCGAGAAGGAGTACCCATGGAGGACTGGGAATGAGCAGAGGCGTCGGAAGAAGTCAGCGTGGGAGCACGAGAAGCAATCGGAACAGAGGTAGTGCTGGAGGACGAAACAGACAGTGAATGATGTGATGTTGGTATGGGGGAACCAACATGCGGAGCAACATTGTCCTCCTTAGCAACCTTCTTTTTCTTCTTATCCTTCTTGCAGGCAGTAAGAATATCATGAAGAGGCACATCAAAAGAGGAGTCATGGGAATACTCAAACAAATCAGGATCAAGCTCGGGTTGATCTTGATGAATCGGAGATGGAGGAGAGACAACAGTAGTCGGTTTGGAAGAGCTAGTGACCTCCCCGGTGATAAAATCTAGAATTGTGTAGGGAGGGGAGGAATACTCTATTTCAGTAGAGCCAGGAGAAACTTTGACGGCCACCGGAGTAGATGGCTTTGCACCCTTTCTCACAGTCTACTTCCGGCGAGGCGTTTTCTTCCCCGTCAGAGTCAGAGCTGAAGCATACGGCGGCACCGATCCTTCCACCGGAGCAGAAGGAACATAATCATCATCGCCGGGATCCGACATGGCCATGACGTCCTCAACAAGATTCATGTACTCAAGAGGCACATGTCGTCGCGGCCCTGCTTGGATTTTTGGAATAGCGGGCGGTACAACGCCGGGCGGTATATTACGTAGTCGCCGGGACCTTTTCAATGTAGGGTTCCAACCAGGCCAAACGTCTCAGCAACAAACGGTAAATCCGGGGGATTATCAACATCGATCTCATTCCCGAGCTGGTCCTGAAACACCTGGGCTTCAGGCGTGACATTAATTGGCACCAGAGCTGGTACGACAGTGTGGGACCCGTGTGGTGGCGAGGGTGGTGGCGATGTTGTTACCGATGGTGGTTTTGAAGAGGAACCACCATCGATTTCCACGCGAATGTCCTAGCCGCCAACTTTAGGAAGGGGCGCTGGACTCTGCTCGCCGGAGCAGCGCACACCGGCTGGCAATTCAGGAACTTTTGATGATGAGGTCTGGTTTGACATCCTGAAAATTTGCACAAAAACACAAGAAACAAAATCGAAGTAGATAGAGGATTCTTGTGAGAGTTGGAGAGTTTAATTGCAAGAGGGTAATCGAGATGTGATCAAACGGTAAAAATAACCAGTATTATCCTTTCCAAAAACGACTGTTGCCAAGAAGAGAGAAGATTGGAAATAAAAAGGAAAAAATCCCTAATTTTACCCCAAGCGGAGTTTTTTGGGGCTGAAGCACGATTATTATTTACTTTTAAACAACACCACTCCCCCTTAATGTAGGATACTTGATCACACCCACTACAACCATAATCTCTTTTTTTTTTTTTAAAATAATTACATAACTCAGACTACAAAAAAAACAAAAAAACAAAGTAGAGAGCTAGATTTTATGAACCATCAGCTCAGTAGAATCTGTCTTGTGTAGTATAAATTTCACTCTCCAAATTTATCTCATTACTACCTGTCCAGCCGTCTAATTATAACACCACTGAAACACTTAGTTATCTAGATTCAATACACAATTAGGAGATTTCAAGATAGACAAGAACACAAGTAACAATACGCACAACAATATGGCATCTTCACAAAGTATATATATCCTACGGGATGCCTAATAATCATGACCTAAAAGAATATACAAAAACATATTATGATTTCAGTGACTTGATCCAATGTTTCTTTTTATTACTGATAACATTATAAACCAACATTGCCTTAGGCGAAGTCAATGGAAACTTACCCCTTAACAC
The DNA here is from genome assembly GCA_014905375.1 of Phtheirospermum japonicum. Taxonomy (NCBI): domain Eukaryota; kingdom Viridiplantae; phylum Streptophyta; class Magnoliopsida; order Lamiales; family Orobanchaceae; genus Phtheirospermum; species Phtheirospermum japonicum. The sequence goes on from BMAC01000758.1 coordinate 484,707, forward strand.
AAGTTAATGACTACGTCAAGATCTCTCAAGAAGGTGAAATTTAAAGACTGGATCAATTTGTTTTCATATTTTCTTCATCATTTTAGGGAATTGAATATTTAATCTTCAGCAATTGCTGTTTAACACCTCTTGTTTTTGGACCTGTGAGAAAACCAGTTTCTGCAGGCAAGTCTCACAATCACCTAATTGAAGAGGTTGGTCCTTTTTATCATCACTTTTATTGCAACACATGACCTTATCGCACTTTCAATCAAACTCAATGTATTTGGATTATGTATGAAAAGAAAGATAGAAATGCATGCAAAAGTATATAGATGTTGTGACTAATGTTGATATTGGGTGTCACAACATCACAAACCAACATTGGTTTAGACAGTGCACATACCGAGATCTCTTCTCAGAAGAGAGAAGGTCTCGAAATCTAATGCCTTAGTGAAGATGTCAGCAAGATGGTTATCTGTTCCAGTATGCTCAAGGCTAACAATCTTCCTCTCAACTAAGTCTCGAATAAAGTGGTACCTTATGTCAATGTGTTTGATTCGAGAATGCTGGACTGGATTTTCGAGATGTCAATGGCACTGGAATTGTCACATAGCACAGTCAAGATACTACTGTGCAGACCATAGTCTTCTATCATTTGGTTCATCCACAATAATTGTGTGCACGCACTTCCAGCTGCAATGTACTCGGCTTCAGCTGTAGAAAGAGAAATACAATTTTGCTTCTTGCTGTACCAAGAGATTAGATTGTTACCCAAGAAAAAACAGCCCCCTGTAGTACTCTTTCTATCTACCACATCCCCAGCCCAGTCCGAATTAGTATACCCTACAAGTTCAGTACCAGTATCTTTTGTATACCACACACCTAGTTCTGTTGTACCAGCAATGTACCTAATAATTCTTTTAACTGCTTTTAGGTGTGACTCCTTTGAATTAGACTGATATCTAGCACACAAGCACACACTATATATAATATCAGGTCTACTTGCAGTCAAATACAGCAGACTCTCTATCATGCTTCTGTACATGGTGTTATCAACACCCCTACCAATATCGTCTCTCGACAACTTCACAGTTTTGCCCAGTGGGGTTTTCTTATGAGTTTCACTTTCTAGGCCAGACTTTTGACTAAATTCTTAGCATATTTAGTCTGGGAAAGGAAAATACCATCATCAAGCTGTTTGATTTGTAAACCGAGAAAGTACGAGAGGTTACCTTCCATGCTCATCTCAAATATGTCGGACATTCGAGTGATAAACTCCCTGACCATCTGCTCGTTAGTGGATCCAAAAATAATATCATCTACATAAATCTGGACGATTAAGATGTGCTTATTGGATTTAAGAAGGAACAGAGTTTTATCAACCTCCCCTCGTCTAAAGTTCAAATAAAGCAAATGTTGAGTTAACCTTTCATACCAAGCTCTTGGAACTTGTTTTAAACCATACATCGCCTTTTTCAGTTTTAAAACAAAATTTAGTTTTTAAGGATCTACAAATCCTTTAGGTTGCTCAACATACGCTTCTTCACTTGAGACTCCATTTAAAAACGCACTCTTAATGTCCATTTTATGCAATGATATCTTCATATAACAAGCAACAGCAAGTAAAAGTCTTACTGACTCAATGCGTGCAACAGGGGCAAATATTTCATCAAAATTGATTCCTTCAATTTGTGTATACCCTTGTGCAACCAGTCGAGCTTTGTTCCTCACAATGTTGCCTGCCTCATTAGTCTTGTTCTTGAATATCCACTTTGTTCCTGTTACGTGAGAATTTTCTGGTCTAGAAACTAAATCCCAAACATCGTTTTTGGCGAATTGGTCCAGCTACTCTTGCATTGCTTTTATCCAAAATTCATCCTTGAGCACATCTTCCACTCGCTTGGGCTCTATTTTAGAAAGGTACAAAGACTCATAAATCTTAGAACAATTAGTAGACAGACATACGTACCTGACCATTTCCTTGAAATTTATTTGTCGCCTTCTTGTACTCCTTTCATCTAAGTCTCTGATGATTTAGCCCACGGGATGGTTTCTCTGAATTCTGGATGGTATATCCCTCTGATGAAGATCAATGGGATTAGTTGGATCTTCTTTTTCTAATTCATAATCTGAGTCTGCGGCATTTTGAGCTGCTGTTGGTTCTGATGTTGAGTTCCCAGAACCAACATTGGTACCAACATCACTCAACTCTCTGGTTTCAGCACCTACATCTCTGTTTTCAGTACCTGCAGTATCATCTACAGGAAGAGTGACATTATCTTGAGGATTTTGATCATAAATTAGATCATTATCCTCGGTTGGTTTAACTCCACTTGTTAGATCATCGAACTTGACATTCACAGACTCAAACATGCTTCGAGTTCTAAGGTTAAACAACCTATATGCATGACTATTTTGGGAATAACCCATGAAGATGCACTTATCACTTTTTGAGTCCAGTTTAGCTAGATGATTTCTATCATTGAGCACATAGCAAATACATCCAAACATATGAAAATAGCTCAAGTTCGTTTTTTTACCCAACAACAACTCATAGGGAGTTGCACATGACCCTGGTTTGAAATAAGCCCTATTTATGATATGACATGCAGTATTCATCACTTCAGCCCAAAAAAGTTTTGCTATGCCATTAAAAATGAGCATAGTTCTAGTCATCTCAGCAAGAGTCCTATTTTTACGTTCAACTATGCCATTTTTTTGGGGAGTAATAGGTGAAGAGAATTCGTGACTTATGCCCTCCGAAGTGCAGTATTTTGAGAAAGATGCATTTTCAAACTCTTTACCGTGATCAGTTCTAATCCTACCAATGTTCACATCAAATCTTACGCACAACCTCTTTGCAAGTTTTTTGAAAGCTTCAAAAGTTTCATATTTTTCTTTTAGAAACTCTACCCAAGTGAACCTAGAAAAACCATCTACAATAACTAAAACGTACCTCTTGCCACCAAAGCTCTCGACTTCAAGTGGTCCCATAAGATTCATATGAAGGAGTTCGAAGCAAGATGATGTAGTGAGACTTTGCTGCACTGGATGTGGCACTCTGACCTGCTTTCCTTTTTGGCATGCCTCGCACACAGGGATGATCTTGGTGTTGAGCTTAGGAAGCCCAGACACAGCTTCTTCCTTGGCCAACCTGTCCATCATCTTGTAGTTGACATGCCCCAGCTTTTGATGCCACATCTCAGCATCACTCAATTGAGACAGTTTGCAAAAGGCATCACTTTGGATTTGGTAGCAGTTATCCGAAGTCCTTTGACCAGTGAGAATACATGGTCCATTCTCCTCATAGACTTCACACTTCTCACGGTTGAATTTGACACTAAAACCTCCGTCGCACAGTTGACTTATGCTTATCAAATTTGCAGTAAGTCCTTCTACCACCAACACATTTTCCAGAGTTACAATACCGGGAACATGGAGAGTTCCTTGACCAACTATTTGTCCATTTGCACCTCCACCATACTTTACCTTTCCACCTCGAAATCTGATAATGTTGGAAAGTAGTTCTTCTGACCCAGTCATATGCTTCGAGCATACACTATCGAAATACCAGGCTCCAGGGACGTGATATTTCAGGGAGGTATGGATCATATTACATTTGACGTTATTTATCTTGACCCACACTTGTTTGAACCTGGTGTTGGTATTGATGTTGGTATGATGGGAACCAACATCGGATTTAACAGCCGCATTAGTTCTCTGAAAGTGTCTTCTCTCACCAATGATTTTCCCGCAGAAAGGCCGAATGTGACCTGATTCACCACAGTGATGGCACACGAACTATCTCCTTCTCTTCTTGTGCCGTTTGGTCGATTTTTGTTCTTGTCTTGAGGAATGTGTTGGCTGATTCGGTTTATATCCAATTCCATGCTTTGAGGTTTCTGGGAAGCTTGTCTCTAGGATTTCGTCGAGCTTTTCCTTCCCTTTGTTCATATTCGTGATAGTCCCTTGAACCTTTATCAACTCGGTTCTCACCTTTTCTAGCTCAGCATCCTTCTTGGTGAGCGACGTTTCCAAGCGAACAATTATGTCGAGTTGATCATCCTTCTCATTGGTTAGTTTTTCTACTTCTTTCATGAGATCCTTGACCTTGAGTACCTGTTTTCCCCAGCTGACAAATAGTTGTTTGTGCTCAATACTTAAATGCTCGTACTCTTCAAGATAATTCGTAGTCTCTGCATTCAGGCACACGATGTTGGTTTCAAGGATACCAACATGGACGTCGTCATCCCACACAACATTGGAGAATAAGGATGGAACAGGTTCAATTGACTCAGAATCATTGACATCCTCAGTGAAGTCTGTAGCAACCATGCTCTTCTTCCTAAGAGTGTTAGCACACTCATTCTTATAGTGTCCCCAACCCTTACATTAATGACATTGCACCTCACTGAGTGGTTTCGTAGGACTGGATGCATTAGGAATTGACGAAGTAGACTGAGATCTGGGAAGAGCGCGTCCAGTGAATTTTGGAGTAGACGCCTGTGGCCTGGGATTTGAGCTTGAACCTCCAATGGTGTTCTTCTTCTTCTTCAAGAAATTATTGAAACGTTTGGTCACAAAGGGCAATTCGTCCTCCTCAAGCGTAGTTGATTCCATCTTTTTCAGAATTCCATTCAAACCAAACTCCTCATCATCTTCATCGTTTTCTAGGTTTGTATCGGAGGAGAGAGCCACATTCTTCTCTTTTGAGTTGGAACCAAGGTGTTCCATCTCATATTGCTTAAGGTTTCCAACTAAGGTGTTGTACTCTATATCATCAACATCTTTGGATTCTTCTATGGCAACTACCTTCATATTATATTTCTTTATGATGGATCTCAGTAGTTTTCCCATAAGACGTGCGTTCATTATTGATTCACCAAGATCTCTACACTCACTTGCAATATCAGAGAGTCTCATGGCGTAGTCCATGATAGACTCCTTTTCGTCCATTCTCATTGTCTCAAAGGTGGACATCAGGATTCTGAGCCTTGATATTTTTACGCTCTGGGTCCCTTCACACACCCTTTGGAGTGCGTCCCATGCGTCCTTTGCTGAGTGGCAATTCTTGATGACTCTATAGTAACTTGAATCTACATATCCACACAAAGTGTTTATGCATTTGGAATTCCAGTTTGCAGTAGCTATTTCGTCAGCAGTCCAATCTTCCTCTTTCTTGTCGATGGTATCACCCTCACCATCAGTGACACGTGGCTTTTCCAATCCAATTATAATGGTTCTCCATGCACGCTCATCAATGCTCTTTAAATGCCAACGCATCCTTTGTTTCCAAAGAGAATAGTTATCCCCATTGAGGATCGGAGGCTTTGGGTTGCCTTGAGCATCCATAGCACCTAAAAATAAGGATCAGTACTTAAAAGGTTAAGCAACCCGCTCTAGATGCCAATTGTAAAATTTAAAGGTCTATGGTTTTGAAAATAAGTATCAGTTTGTGATGTTGTTTATCAATGTTAGCCAACACTGGTTAACAACATCAACTAGAGTTAATCGAAAATTATGCAGCGGAAATTAAATTAAGAACACAGCAAATTAAATTCAGTTCAGTAAAATACTTGTGAACTTGGGTGCACAAACCCAAAAACTATATTACTTATCTTGTTTATGATCAATACAAAAATATGAAGTAATATATGAAAACTAAAATATCGAAAACTTGATACTAAATACTTGTCGCCGTGTTGACAAGATCTTCTTCGTTGGTTACGCAACTTCAAAGAACTTGATAATCTCGAACAATGGCTCCAAGTAGTCTTCACTTCTTCTTCCTGGCTGTGCGTCTTGTGTTGTGTCGTTCTCCTAAAAATCCGTGCGATAAAGAGTTCTATCAAGCTTTAGGATTTTCTTGTCTTAAATAGACAATCCTAGAATTCTAAACTTGGTAAACAAGTCAAAAAAAATCCTAAACACAATCTAGGAAACTAAATAAAGTCTTGTACATCAACTAGGAAACAAATAAAGTCCTAAATCTAGTTCCCTAACTTACTTTGTGACCAAGAAAGACAAATAAAAAAATAGGAATTATTGCCAAGAATAAATTCCTCAACAAATATCAACCAATCGCCCACTGTGAACAAACTCCAGAAATTCCCTACACGATATAACCGAGGGAAGCACAGTGATACGTCGCTCACGCGCCCCCATAACCGCATTAAAGTCACCAACAATTAATATCAAATCCACCTAATAAACCAATAAAGCGGCCCCTAAAAAGTGGTGCCCTGTATACAACAAAGCCCCATGCACAAAACATATCCGAGCCGAAGAGTCGAATAATAAAACATCAATTAAAATCAATTGTTCGATCATACAAAACCACCGCTGAGGAACTAAACTTATTCAAAACCAAAATCCAAATATTAGACGATATATCTAAATGACTATTTTCAGCTATCATCGTAAGTCCCTAAGAAGCTAAAATAAGGAATGAACAGACGAGCACTCCACTATAGGTTCAACAATACATAAAAAATCTAGTTTCACCAAATCACAATTTAACTTTAGCATGAACTTATTAAAAACCAAAACAAACCCTCTTACATTCCAATTTAATAGACTTCTGAGTCAACAGTGTGGAGCCCAACTTTAGAGAGTATAAGTGCCAGCAACTGTTCCCTATCCTTCTCATCGGCCCACGAGCTTCTGCCCACTACATCTATTTCCACAGCTGCAGTCGTAGTAACTGGAATTCGATGAGCATCCTGAGGGTTCGAACTTGTGGCATTCTGGTTTGCCAATCCTTTGAGAACCAAAAATTTAACATTTGCCATATCATCCTCCAAAGAGGCACCTAAAGTGTTCACAAAAGCCTTCGGGTCTGCAACAACTAACACAACAAGAAAACTGGAAATTAGCAATGGAATTTTCCGTTGCTAATAAGTTATTTCCGTTGCTAAATTTAAAATAGCAACGGATTAGCAACCGATCAAATCCGTTGCTAAAATGCTCGTTGCTAATTATTAGCAACGGAAATAATGTCCGTTGCTAAAATTATCAACGGAAATAATGTCCGTAGCTAAATTTAGCAACAGATTAGTTCCGTTGCTAAATAGAGACAGAAAAATCTGTCTCTAATCTGTTGCTATTTAGCAACAGAATTAAATCCGTTGCTAAATAGAGACGGAAAGTCTGTCTCTAATACTGATATTTAGCAACAGAATAGGTCCGTTGCTAATTTAGCAATGGAAATTCTATCTCTAATCTGATTATTTAGCAACGGAATAAATCTGTTGCTAAAGTAGAAACTCTATTTTTTAGCTATTTTAGCAACATAATAGGTCCGTTGCTAATTTAGCAACGGAAATTCTGTCTCTATTTTGGAAAATTAGCAACGGAATAAATCCGTTGCTAAAGTAGAAACTCCCATTTTTAGCAACAAAATTGATTATCCGTTGCTAATTTAAATGTAATTAAAAACGGACCTTCTTTTAATATTTTATATAACCTGTAAATCACCAAATAAACTATAAAATACCTCAAATTTAACTCAATCCAAAAATTCAAAATGACAATTAAAATATTATCAAATGAAAAAGTAACAACATATCCAAAATACAAAGTGACAAACAAAAAAAATGTCAAATAAAAAGTCACAACATTTATAATGCCAAAAGATAAAATGATAATATCCTAAATGTAAAACGGCAACATCCAAAATGCAAAACGACAAGCGAAAGCTTGTTGGAGGAAATGTCATGGTTGTGGAGGTGGTCCACCTTGTCGACGAAAAAGCTCCATCATTTTTGCCATTTGTGCCTGCATCTCCGCACGAGCAGCACGCTCCGCCTCTAAATCCTGCTGCCGAGCAACACGCTCCACCTCTAAAGCCTGCTGCAAATTCTCCACCTGAGTTCGTAGTGCTGCCGTCTCCATGTATGATGATGTCGCAGATGTCGGAGAGGAAGAACTAGATTCCAAGTCTAATGCAGTTAAAGATGAATGGTTAAAAAGTTCTAACATGAGAGCAAATGTAACAAAGCTTTGTATGCTGTACATTTGCATGTAAATGCCAACATATTTTCAAAGTTCAGCACCCTCAAGAAAATTGAATATAAATGAAGACAAAGCTACAATTGAAACTTAGTCTGATTACAAAAAAACTCCATTGTGATTTGGCTAAATCCTGTGGGTACTTATGTACTTAAAACAAAATTTATACAGAGAAAATTTTGTTTCAACACAAATTAACTAGATTCCAACTGCTTCTAGTAAAGATCACAAAATGTGTATGCATGCCATGCAAGAATCTGCAAATATTTTTGGCTGGATAATACAGAGAAAATGGTCCCCAAAACTTCTGATATAGTATCACTATTGTTTTTAGGCAATCTGGCTAAAATACATAATTATGTAAAATATTGAAAACTACACTGCCACTCTTATGTAAATATAATAGAGAGAATTTTAATTTTTCTTTTGGTAAAGATAACAAATTTCTCCATGTATGCCGAGTACAAAGAATTCATGCAGGTCAACAAAAAGCATCCTTGTATCTCTACCCAATAATTAACCAGCAATTAAGCAATGTGGTGAACAACTATCCCAAATATAACCCCAAATCTCAAGAGGTTTACATTTGCAAACTGACAACAGCAGTACATATAAGTTAAAATCTCTAACATGTTTAATTAAGTCTGATTGGATCATAACAAGACTTTTCAAGAGAATCAATCCACAAAGAATTCACAGTTATGATCTCTCCCATTATATTACTCGTTTCCAGACAAGAAAACCAATTATGAGTTAAAATCTCTAACATGAAAAGACAACGGCGTCATTTAAAAACTAAGGTCACTAATTCAAGAGTAATGTTTTTTTTACCTCCGATTGCTTAGCAGAAACTTCGAGAAACTCGGCTAAACTAGAATGCAGATGAACCGGACAAACCTAATCATACCATAAACAAGGACTTAGATGAGGAAACAATAGCTCTAGTAAGCATGTCGAAGGACAAGCAATAAGTGTGGCTAGATTAAGTGTTAGACCAACACTCGAATAAAGTGATTCTCAACTTACTCTAGCAAGGTCTCCCAACAGTCCAAAAGCACTCTGCTGTCATACGCATCATCTATACAACAATGCAGCAGCAAGTCCCTCAAATTACTTTGTGAAACCTAACCGGAAAATATATATATATATATATATATATAAAGGAAAAAATTAAATGAAAATCTGTGAAACCAACAATGAAAAATACAAAAGGAAAAAAAGTTATTACGAACTCAAAGACCTGTGGAGAATCTATATGTTCTATTTTAGTTAATTATCAGGACAGTTTTGGGACTTCAGCAAGTAGCAGAGACTATAGGTTGTGCTTGGAAGTTAAATGTAATCATCTTACCTGACCCTGACCCAGTCTATTATTTATCACTAAATGTCATTACTATTATTATATTAACAAGTATACTAATTCCTACTTAATTCACAAGACTTGGAAAAATTGACCTCACTATTTTCATAAATAATCAAAAATGTAACCAATGGTAGAAGCAATCAGATAATCAGTAAATTAAAAACATAAATATACACATAACGATGATTAAAAGATGGATGAAATGCATAACAGGGCATCAAAAATCATCAATCGATCAAGAAGACCGAATCAGCAAATTACCAGACGTAACTCTCCAACACATCGTCTCGTTCGCCGACCCCAAGTATATTCTAGTCTATATTTATTTGTCATTTTCCTTAATAATTTTGAGATTTTGATTTTATTTTTATTTCTTTTGAGATTTTGTACACTTTTATCAATCACAATTGCCAACTCAATTTCATCAAATCGCTAATTACACAACAATATCAATTTCCAAAAATCCTTAAATCACAAATTCACATTCACAATTGAGATCAAGTCCGAAAGCCCTAATTAAAACAATTGAGATCAAGTCCCAAAAGGAGATAAGTACCTGAAATGTGAGGACAGGGGTCTTGTTAATCTTGTCCAAATGCCTCTGAATTCTTTCAAGTCTCAAGCTGTGTCGGTTCTTGCCTATTATCCTTCGCCAAATTTTACAATTAGTTCATTTTTTCCCAGCTTCTAATTAACAGGAAAAAGAAAATCGCCAACACCAGAAATAAAGAGAAAAAATACCTAGCTTTACAGAAAACGAAAATGAGCGGCGAACGGAAAACAGGCTGGGCATTTTCTGTCGAGGTGACCTTCTGCTGCGAGCAAACGAAAATATAAAACAATGACCGGAGAATTTTGGTGGAAATCGCCGGCGAATTGAAGATTTACAGAAATGAGCGGCGAATTTTGGGGGAAATTTTGGTGGAAATCGATCGCCGACGAATTGAAGTTTTGAAGAAAAGAATGAAAATGAGATTGATAAACGAGGGCTGAGGCGAATTATTTTGGGGAAAATTTAGAGACAGATTCCTTTTCCGTTGCTAAATCTGATAAATTAGCAACAAATTTATTTTTCGTCTCTAAAGCTTAAAGAAATTAGCAACGGATTTAATGTCCATTGCTAAAAAGGATAAATAGAAAAGAAAATGGGAAAATATTTAGAAAAAGATATAAATTCCGTCTCTAAAATTAATAAATAAATAAAAGGGGGGAATTATTTAGCAACGGATATAAATCCCGTTGCTATTCCGTTTCTAATTAGCAACGGACCATAATTTCGTTGCTAATTAGAGACGGATATTAATTCCGTTGCTAAATTATTTAAAAATAATAATTTTAAATATTTTTGAAAAAATCGGTTGCTATTCCGTTGCTAATCTGTCTCTATTAGCAACGGAAATATCTGTCTCTAAAAATCCATTGCTAATTTCCAGTTTTTCTTGTAGTGCAAGTTGTTGAGCTTCCAGAATCTATATCCGCATGAGAACTACTAACTCCTGAGTCCCCATCCTTGTTTGCATCCAAGTTCTAAAGCACCCAAATAGATTATTTGTGGAATCTTACTTTGTAAAGTTGAAGTAGCCACAGTGCGGTTGTTAACAAATATATCCAGAATGATAGAAATTATATCACCTTCATTTGGCAAGGAGGAAGAGTTGGTATCCACAACCAACTTAGATGGCCCAGTAGCCTGTCGAGTAGGCTTCATGTGCAACGTCCTAGATGGTTCAACATGCTTTCATGCCAACTTAAGATCTCATGATAAGTAGTCGCGTTGGTTGGGCACCTTCTTGTTACTTCCACACTTCGAGGTAAGATGACCGACCGAACAACATTAATGACAAAAAGGTGGAAGCGATTCGCACGTAAATGAAACATATCGTGAGTGCTCTGTTTGTTCCACCAATAATTTTTCTAGGAGGTCAAAAGCAAGGTTGGCCTCGATTAGAATCCTCACAAAATGCCCCACCGAATAGCTAAGCGTATCATCATCAATTCGGATAGGAGATCCAACACCCCGTGTGATACCCAAGAGTAACTTCTGGTCCCAATAATCCCAACTTAACCCCTGTACCCTAACCCAAACTTGATCTAATAAGGTTTTGACCATCTCAGGATAAAAAAATAGGTGTCGAATATTGAAGCCAAATGGATCCCGACTTGAAATTCCAAAACCTGTGACTTCAAACCGCATCACTTTCCACCAAATTTTATAGTACCCTTTGCTGAGTGAAAAAAGCCAAAAACTTTCTGAAATACCCCAAGCTAAATTTGAGAACTCTCGAAGTTGCATTACCATGAGTAGAGTACAGCCCTTGGAGTAAAGGGTGCATCTAATTAGTGACTCTTCACAAATCTTACGATGAGACTCGTAAATTTCATCTAAAATATGAAGAGATAACACTGCCCATTTGATTTGTACATTTTTATATGTGTTTTTCTTTTTTTTTTTTGCATTCTTTCTTACGTGTTTTAACGGGTTTTAGGTTTCCTTTCTTCTCGTTTCTCTTCTTTTTAGTATTTTTTGTTTTTATTCCGTTTAACATGTTTTCTTCCTCGTTTCATCAGTCTCTGTCTAATTACGTTTAATTTTCATTTTCAGCTTCGGAATGACGAAGAATGGACGAGCGACGTGCCGAGATTCTGCGCCCCGTCGATCGATGCATGCGTCGATGCCCGTGAGTCGCCCGTGTTGATCGACGCACAGCCGACGAAGGATCGACGCAAACTCTCTGAAGCGTCGATCCATACTTCGTCGATCAACGCTCAGTCGACCAGACACTCTGAAGCGTCGATCCATGCCCTCGTCGATCGACGCACTGACGGTTTGAGCGGTTATTATCGGGAAAACTTATATAAACCCGTCATTTTCTTCAGAAAAAGGGATTTGGAACTTGGGGAAAGGTTCGAAATACTACAGAGATTCCTCAGTTCTCATTCATTTTCAATTACGTTCAAGTTTTGCGTTAAAGAATTTGTCGTTACCGTGTTTCTTTTTTGTCTGTTGATCGCGTTCGTTTATCGTTGTTGTAACACCGTTGGATTGCTATTGTTTTCTCCTGGATTATAATTTTTCTAAACTTGCTTTAATTGTTTTATGGTTTAGCTTTGGTTATGTTTGAATGTTGATGTTTGTTTTCTCATTTTTGGAATTCGACTCGTTAATTTAGTTCGTAAACCTTTACTTTTCTTCTCGTTTTTAATTTATGTTTGGTTGGTGATTAGTTCAGTAATTCATGTACAATTTAGTTTAAATTTGCTTGTTCAATTATGTTTATTCTCTCGTTTTATAAATTTTAGTTTTCGTCATTTTTAATTAGTCTTTAGTTTGTGTGCTCGTTTTTCAATTCATAGTTGTAAAACTCAAAAACCTCAAAGTGATCGTGTGTATAGTTACATGTGTGTTAAACAAACCTTTTTCAATGCCAATTGTAATTCCTTGAGATTCAGCTCGAGTCAAACTTACCATCTACAATAGCTCCGTTCTCTTGCGGATGAGCTTTTTTATTTTTAATAAAAAGTAGGTGTGAAAAGTTCGATTAAAAATTTGGCGCCGTTGTCGGGGAATTGACAAAGGCTGTCCAACAAAATGTTTGTTCGTATATGATTCGTTTAGTTAGTTTAATTTGTGTTCTTTAGGTCCTTTGGTGGAGAACTGGTACCTTTGATTTACAATATTCACTGGGTTAATCGAGCAAGAATCGCATCGATAGTTGAATCATCGATGGATCCACCCGGAACAAACGCAGACCCAAACCTGCCGGAAACCCAAAATGAACAAAACAATGTAAAAAATCCGAACGTGAATCAAAATTCACCACCTTTTAATGAAGACCATTATAATCAACAAACTTACAATCAAGGCATACAACCGAATCAACTACACGCTCCGTATTTCCATCATCAACAACCGTTCAATCAACAACAACCATACCATCCGCCAGTCTGAGGCCCGCACATGCCACCTCACATGCCTTACAATCAACATGAGCCTCAGTCGGCTCGCATGCGCGAGTTTGCTCGGCCCTTGATCGGCCCGTCTACATCATGCATTCGCTTAGGCCCCGCGACCCGAGATTATGAGCTCAAAGCCACTCACTTCAATCTTATGCCTTTTTTATAGGCTTCCAAACAAAGATCCGATTAATTTCATTCGGAAATTCTACTCAGTCATCCAAGCATTCCCACTCCAATGCCTTCGTGAAGAACAATTGAAGATGCGATGTTTTCCGTATACTTTGAAGGAGCGTGTTAAAACTTGGCTTTTGTCGTTGGAGCCCGATTCTCTTACGAATTGGGATATGGTGTACGATCATTTTATGGGGAAATATTATTCGAACCAAACGACAGCACAACTCCAAGTGAAGATAGCTTCGTTCAATCAAACAGATGAGAAACGTTCCATGAGGCTTGGGAACGTTTTAAAGGACTTTTGATGAAGTGCCCACATCATCATTATCTGCCCGAGCTCGTTAACCAATTCTTTTACGATGGGCTCATTCTTACGTTCCAGTACATGGTTGACAATGCAGCAGGGGGGGATATCGGATCACGAACTGCCCAGGAAGTGTGGGACATATGCGAGTCAATAAGCTATAATTCTCAACAAAAGAGCTCGCGACCGAAGAAAGTAGCCGTTCACGAGATTGAGATGTCACATGCATCCCCTGATGACACAAGAAGAATTTCCGAGTTGTCGAGGCAAGTGGCCTCATTGCAGACCCAAAACACGCTTCTTTCTCAAGGCATGCCCCAATCACCGATGATATCAGAAACGTGCGGAATTTGTGGAGAGTACGGGCATGACGCGAATCTTTGCCAAGAAACTTTCGAGCAGACTGAAGAAAATAACAAACAGGCACATGCTGTTCAAGGTTATCAAGCAAACCAAGCCGGGCAAGGATATCAAAACCGTTATCCACGCAATAATAATCTATTTCTGTCAACTTATAATTCGGGATGGAGGAATCATCCAAATTTTTCATGGTCGAACAATCAAAGTGGAGGGAACCAGGCATCGAACCCAAGGCCGCAAAACAATTTTGTCCCCCAACAACCGTGTCAGCAACAATGGGGACAAGGGAAAATTTTGTTTTAGACACGACCACTGTACCCATCACCACCGCAAGGCCAAATACCGCTTCCTCCACCTCCACCGACTCAAGAACTTGTTTCACCAACACTCGATGAGACATTACGTATATTAACACAATTCATGCAACACACTGAGTCAACATTGCAACGCATTGAGAAACGGATGGACAAGTTCGAGACATCCCTTGACCAACTCGCCACGCAAGTAGGAAATAACGAGCATTGGAAGTTTTCGAGTCAATCCTCGCAAGCACAAGCCATCACAGTGCTTAGGAGTGGAGGAGTTGTGAATAATAACGTTGCATCTCCTGATGAGAACTCTATCCAATCACAAGTTCAAAATAATGGCGAAGGCAAGAAACCGAATGAAAAGGAAGGCGAGGGTATGACCATTACCCAGTCCCCAGATAGTGTTGAGAAAGAAGCCGAGCCCAAGTTAACTCTTCACAAGGCATCAAATCCGTATCGGCCTCCCATTCCATATGCAAGTTGCCTTTAAGCGGAAAAGCAAGATAAGTAATTTCTTGATCTTTATAATATGCTTTCTAAAGTTAACGTCAATTTACCTTTTCTTGATGTGATAAGAAATGTTCCCGCATATGTTAAGTTCTTCAAGGACTTGGCATCAAAGAAGAGATGATTTTCTGAAAATCAAAAATTTGTTTTTCGTATGCGGCAAGCGTTATCTTTCAAAATCCCCTTCACCTTAAGGAAAGTGACCCCGGGAGTTTTTGTATAAAAAAAACTTTGGGAAATGGTAAAGAAACTCGGAGTATGCTCGACCTTGGGGCGGGGATCAATTTAATGCCTTTTTCTATTTATGAGCAATTTGACATAGGTGTACTCAAGCCGACGAAGATGCGACTTCAATTGGCAGATCGGTCGGTTCGGTACCCGAAGGGGATTGTCGACGACGTCCTCGTGCAAGTTGGGAACCTCATTATTCCCATTGACTTTTTTATATTGGATGTAGGGGAAGTTCGAGATGATAGTTGAGAGCATACGATTTGTTGGGTCGACCATTCATGTCCACGACCAATACGCTTATTGATGTGAAAAATGGGAGCATGACTTTATCCATTTTAGACGAATCCGCCACATTCTCCATCCACGGTTTCCAGGCAACACCATCTTCATCCATGAATGTCGGATGTTCATTCGTAGATCCCATTGCTCCACTTGTGCAAGACAAACTTGAAAAAAAATCCGACATCCATGAGTTTCTCGATCACAATGACAACTCTTGGCTCGCTGAGACTTGGACCGCGTCGATCGATGCTATGATGGTTTGAGCAGTTATTTTCGGGAAAACTTATATAAACCCATCATTTTCTTTAGAAAAAGGGATCAGGAACTTGGGGGAAGGTTCAAAATACTACAGAGATTCTTTAGTTCTCATTCATTTTCAATTACGTTCAAGTTTTGGGTTGAAGAATTCGCCGTTACCGTGTTTCTTTTTCATCCGCTGATCACGTTCATTTATCGTTGTTGTAACACCTTTGGGTTGATGTTGTTTTCTCCTTGATTATAAGCTTTCTGAACTTGCTTTAATTATTTTATGGTTTAGCTTTGGTTATCTTTGAATGTTGATGTTTGTTTTCTTGTTTTTGGAATTCGACTCATTAATTTAGTTCGTAAACCTTTACTTTTCTTCTCGTCTTTAATTTATGTTTGATTGGTGATTAGTTCAGTAATTCATGTACGATTTAGTTTAAATCTTCTTGTTCAATTATGTTTGTTTTCTCATTTTATAAATTTTAGTTTTCATCATTTTTAATTAGTCTTTATTTTGTGTGCTTATTTTTCAATTCGTAGTTGTAAAAATCAAAAACCTCAAATGTATAGTTATATGTGTGTTAAAACAACATTCTTCAATGCCGATTGCAATTCCTTGAGATTCGACTCGAGTCAAACTTACCATCTACAAAAGCTCCGTTCTCTTGTAGACGAGCTTTTTATTTTTAATAAAAAGTAGGTGTAAAAAGTTCAATTCACCCTTTATGGACGAGATACAATGGTGCCAAGCGCAGCTTACCAATAGGTGAGGAGGCGGAAGAACGATGGTACCCTCAACTGCCTAAGCAAAAGAAAAGGAAGGATCAACTAAAACTCTAGGGTGGGGGGAAGGAGCAGTGTCTCCTTTAGGATCATAGTTTAGTGGAGTCTCAGCCCTAACTGAAGCTGCCTGTTGCAGTGTAGATCCTTGATTGAATTGTTGTGTAGTTGGATGTTATGTCACGGTGATGTGTAAGAGGGGTTTCACCGGGCTGCTGGAATTCCCAGTTTATGGGAATAGGAAATCATCTCGAAACATGACGAGTAGAGAAGGAAAAAAATCTATCATGAGATTAGTGGGAAGAATTGCACCGAGACGGGGGGCACGCCAGAACGACAATGAGAAAATTCATTTCATTCATAATCTGAATCTACTACTATAATCTACATACATGTAAACAAATAAATGTACACTCACTAAATATATATACATATAAACTAAGCATCAATTTCATAACAACTATCTACTCAATACTTGCTAAATAAGTATCAGATGCACATACACTGATTACTATATGCACTACGAATAAAAAATAAATGTACACTAAAGTACACATGAATATAAACTAAGTATCAATTGCACACACAATTAAGTACTTAATGTATACAAACTAAATATTAATTGCATACAAAAGTACCCGACGCAGCCTCCCCCATCATAAGACTCCTCTGATCAGATGTTTTTATAAACTTATGATATTTCTAACATTTTTATTGAACAAATTGAGTCATAGTAAATTTTATGAAATTTATATAATTAGTTAATTTATTTGCTTATTTATTAATGAATTTAAAAAAAAATTGTGATTTTTTTTGGGATAATTTAAATAAAAATAGGGATTAATAATAATAATTAAAAAAATATTTTATTTAAGAAAAACCAAGGGGTGTATAACCCTCGTAAAAATGAAGGGTAAATTACCCCTCAAAAAACCAAATAATGCTCTCAAAAAAAAAAAAAAAAACACAAGGGCAATAATGCCCTCGAAAAAACCGAGGGTAATGCGACCCTCGGACACTGAGGGCATTTCTACCCTCGGTTTTTCTGAGAGTATTATTTTCCTCGGTTTTTCCAATGTCGTTTTCCCCTCAGTTCTTCCGAGGGGATACTGCCCACAGTTTTCCTGAGGAAAATTAGATTCAAGTCTTCGGGATTTATCAAAGAAATGAACCTTCGGTAATCCCCTAGGAAAGTTTTCCTAGGGCACATTTTCCCCTCGGTAAATTTTACCGAGGAAAAATTGTTCTCTGTATTCTCCTTGGTAAAGTGATCACTGAGGGGATTTTTTGTCATTCCGAGGGATTTCCCCATCGGTAAAATGCTATTTTTTTTATAGTGGATACACATACATTGATTACTCAATGAATAATGAATAAAAAATAAACACACATTCGCCAAGTACACTTGCATGTAAACTAAGTATCAAGTGAACAACAATTAAGTACTCAATATACGCGATTTAAGTGCATAAATTAAATCGACTATAAATTAAATCAGGATTAATGGATCATAAACAATTTATGAACATCAACAATGCATGATTTCAATATATTTTGAAGCACAATATTATTGGCTCTATATCTACATGATTTGTCATTCTCTTATTCTGAGTTATACTGTATTATCCTCATCTATTTATCCTTAATTTGTCCATATTTACTTTCCAACATATGAATTGTATGATTAAGAATTAACTACATAATAATATCCATTGTATGTAAAACTAGTACTTAAGGGGGTGCTTGACTTGTAGAAGGGAATGTGAATAGGAATGAAGATGATACTAGTGGGGAATGGTAATGGATATACTCCTTATAATGTGTTGCTTGGTTGGTAATAGGTAATCACTATCATTGTCATTGATGGTTGTTAGATTAATAAACATCTTTAGGAATGAGAGTTACTTTGACCCATCTTTTTTTAAACTTAACTATTATTTATTTAAGTTTTTTCCTTGAATTGAAATATTATATTATTTTTATACTTTGTATAAAGTTCCATAATAATCATATCTAGTGATCTGTGTTTGAGAATTTATATCTGAAAAACATGATTTTTTTTTCATGGAGCCAACAACTACTACTACTACTACTAAAAAAAAAAAACAAAACTACAATTACAACTGCAAGCTCCACAATGATAATATTAAAGAAGCCTACAACCTACATGCACTTCATCTTTTTATATCTTTACAGACTGAAAAATCATTCTTCGAAAGAGGCTTTCCACCCGTCTCTCTCTTCTCGCGCTTATTGGAAAAGTTGGGCATATGCCACCATCAAGACAAGGTTCTACATACAATATGAATCCCCACATTTGTCGAATCAATCACCCTCCTCAAATAATACACATACACGACCAGACTTTTTGTAGAAACTTCTATTTTTAGAAGTGATTTATCGTTAACCAACGGAGCCATCTCCATTTTTCCCCTTGGAGTACGAGGTGTACGAGGGGTCCCAGGTGCTTGCTGCGAGAGCATGTGCCTCACGTACCCGTAGAATGTGCACCCGACGAGCATTATACCACACCCGACCGCATTCATCATGGAGATCGGGTTACGGAATATCATCCATGAACACGTAACAACAACCGCAACCTTAAGATTTCCAGAAACGTTGAAAGTCACAGCGGTCATCGAGTGATGACATAAAAGATGAAGAAGTTTAGGCAAAAGGCTAATACGCTGGACCTGAAAATGATCACAAGAGACGAGGAAAGATATGGGCACGTATAAAACCAGTGAATGACACCTGATCCTTCGAGAAGCAAGGCCGGCACAGCTAAGATCATAGTCGCGAACGGTGCCATGTAGTATACCGTGCTTCTACTGTCAAATTTGTATCCATGCAACATGTACTCTGCAAGAATCTTTTTTATAGACGTAGCTAGACACCCGAACAAAGCAGCACAAAACCCGAGCATGTTAAAACTGAGCTCTATTACAGAAGTGAGTAAAATACCATCGACAATAGGAATCAACGAAGCTCAAAATCGCCAGTCGAAGTACTTTTTCCAGATCAACCACTGCAAGATAACAGTCATCGCAGGGGTAAAAGACTTGATAGTTTGCATGAACGAGACAAGTATGTAACATAAGCTCATGTTACCCAAAACAATGTTGATGCAATATATGAACGACATTGGGAAATTTCGTCTCCAACGATCTTCGGGGTCAATTGTGATAAGTGGCTTGAGTTTTAGCACTTTAATTACTAAGTACACACCGATGGCCGGAGATATGAAGTGAATGCACGAAACGGACAATGAGAACTTAAAATCCAGTTTCTGAAAGATCCATTTGTTCATGATGATAACAGTGACATTGAAACCCCACCATTTAAAAATAGCCAGCACAGATTAAATTACACTCCACTGGCAAAGCCTTCTCCTCCATAACATTCTCTCAACGCCCCCAATTCAGAACCAGATGAAATTTCCAGTGAAACTGAATAATGATATCCTCGCAGGCTGCATCAAATCTGTCCTCGACTCAGATCTTAGACTCAAATTCATGAGAATCCCAATGACTTCACACCCGATGGAATAAGAAGTGAACAGGCCGAGCAAGGACGAAAGGACACTGAAAGAAAAACTGCGAGCTCATGGCGAGCTGGTAATATAAAAACGAGCTATGGAAAGCTGAGAATCTATTACGTGTATACTCAGTAATATTCTTCATACCCTACATTAATGAATTACATGGCTATTTATAGCAATACAGATGACTAGTGTCGCCCTAGATCCTACGTTCAGATTTAGCACAGTACATATAATAACGGTATGATATAAACTTGTGGTTCACATTGCTACAGTACAATGGAAAGCTGTAGCAGACTGAAATGTACTAATTTAGGGCTGTCGTCATCTGACGTCCTGTAGGCTCCTGATGCTGAGACCTATCAGGTCGGTACTCACTTGACTTGAATCTATCAGGTTGTAATCCATGCGACCTAGATCTGTTGGGTCGCCAATTGAGCGACCTATAGCTATCAGGTCGCCATATCATTTCGAAGTCCCGCGACCTACTCCCTTCAGGTCGCTGTGGCTTGTACTGTTGTTTAACACGGCCCCTCAATTCGAATGAGCTCTTGGATAAGATTCTCAATCTATCTCTGAGCTTGGTGAAGAATTGCTCGCTCAAAGGTTTAGTCAGAATATCARCTATCTGTTCTGAAGAAGGAACATGTTGTACTGCGAGCTGTTGTGAAAGAATCTTGTCTCTAACGAAATAAAGATCAAGTTCGATGTGCTTGGTTCTTGCATRCAGGACGRGATTTGATGYCAGAGCAATCGTGCTGAGATTATCTACCCATACGGTAGGTGTGCGAGCWGATCCAATCTTCAATTCCTTGAGCAGATAGCCTATCCAGGTCATTTCTGCCACTGTGTTCACCAATCTCCTGTATTCTGCCTCCGTGCTCGACCTCGACACAAATCCCTGTTTCTTCGAACTCCAGGACACAAGATTATTGCCAAGATAAACACATGAGCCACTGATAGACTTCCTATCATCGAGGTCGGCAGCCCAATCTGAGTCCGAAAAACCAGTCAGATGAAAATTTTGTGCTTTTGTTATTCTCAAACCATGGGCAATAGTGCCCGCCAAATATCTCAAAATTCGCTTCAGTGCTCGCCAGCTCGTATTTAAGGGATTAGCCATGAATTAGCTAACCTTGTTAACACTGAAGGATATTTCAGGCCGCGTAATAGTGACATACTGCAGACCTCCGACTAGAATTCTGTAAAGAGTAGGGTTTATGCCCGCGCTGCTCCCCTTGAATCTGGATAGTTTATTTGAAGTGATCATTGGAGTTGGGACCGGCTTACATGATAGCATATTAGCTCTCTTGAGGAGCTCTCTTATGTATTTCCCTTAACTCAAATGCATTTCATCATTGGATGAGGTAAAATGGATTCCCAAAAACTGTTTAACATTACCCAGTTCCTTTAGAGATAGAACCTTCTTTAAGTTGGCAACTACCAAAGCGACCTCGTTCTCATCGCTCCCTGTGATCAGTATGTCATCTACATAAATGAGGAAATAAATTCTCGACCCATTCTTTAACCTGTAAAAAAGGGAAGCATCAGCTTTTGAACCTGTAAATCCAAGACCTTGGAGTATTCCTTGAATCTTTCCAAACCATGCTCTGAGGCCTGTTTAAGCCCATAAATGGCTTTGGTGAGTTTGCATACAAGTTGTTTGTCTTTTTGTTCAAAACCGATAGGCTGTCTCATGTAAATCACTTCCTGCAGGTCGCCATGTAGGAATGCATTATTAATATCAAGATGCTTAACATTCCATCCACAAGAAACTGCAATGCTTAAGATTATCCTTATTGTTGTCGGATTGACAACCGGGCTGAACGTTTCAGAGAAATCAAAACCAGCTCGCTGAGAGAAACCTTGAGCAACCAAACGCGCTTTGTGTCTAGCAACTGATCCATCGGTGTTTTCTTGGTTTTAAACACCCATCTGCAACCAATTATGTTTCTCCCCTCAGGTGCTAGAACTGATGTCCAAGTGCGATTTGTAATAAGTGCATTGTATTCAGCCTGCATAGCTTGTTTCCAAACTCCAATCTGAAGGGCTTGGTGAGCATTCAATGGTTCGTCATCTTCATTGATGACCTCGGCTGATAGTATCTTAGGCTTGTGAATACCAGCCTTGGAACTGGTCAGCATGGGATGGAAATTTTGAGGTGGACATGGTTGAGAGGGTCCACAGTGAGCAGGGGAAAGAGGTGGCAATTGAAAAACGAGAGGAACCGTAGAGTTAGAGCCTTGAGGCGATCTGCAGTCACTTCGCGGAGGTGAATGGTGGGAAAGAGGAGCATAATCAGGCGGTGCGACCTGAGATGTGGGAACATCGTTCAGAGGTGTGGATGGTGTGTCTGATTGAGAGGATGAAAATGGAAGAGTATGATATTGAGGTGGTTGCAAATGTGTGGGTGGTAGAGGCGACAAACTATAGTGTGGAGGGTTAGCGACCTGTTTGGACCTGTATGGAAATTCATGCTCGTTGAACACAACATTTCTGGAAATTATCACCTTCCCAGATGGTAACAGAATTTTGTAACCTTTATACTGAGTGCTGTAACCAAGAAAAGTACATGGAAGCGACCTGTATTGAAGTTTATGGGAATTATAGGGTCTGATGTGCGGATAGCAGAGACAGCCAAAAACCTTAAGAAAGTTATAATCAGGTCGCTGATTGAAGAGACACTCAAGGGGAGTTTTGTAAAGATTTTCTTTGCAGGGAATTCTGTTAATAATGTAGGCA
Organism: Phtheirospermum japonicum; assembly: GCA_014905375.1. Classification (NCBI taxonomy): domain Eukaryota; kingdom Viridiplantae; phylum Streptophyta; class Magnoliopsida; order Lamiales; family Orobanchaceae; genus Phtheirospermum; species Phtheirospermum japonicum. The sequence continues at coordinate 507,494 of BMAC01000758.1, forward strand.
GAGTTAGTGAAAGCATCATCCCAGAATCTGAGAGGTAAGTTTGAGTGAGCGAGCAGGGACAATCCCATCTCCACGATGTGCCTATGCTTTCTTTCAGACACACCATTCTGTTTTGGTGTGTAAGGGCAAGATATCCTATGATTTATACCATTGTCTTGAAAAACCTTAGCAAGAGGTTTATATTCAGTCCCCCCATCGGATAGGAAATTTTTGATTTTGTAGTTTAATTGATTTTCAACAAGATTTTTAAAATGGACAAAAGCATCTGAAGCTTCGGATTTGGATTTGAGAAGATAAATCCATGAAGTGATTGATAAAATTCACGTAGTAAAGAAAACCATTCGATGATTTGATAGGGGCAGGTCCCCAGAGGTCGGAGTGGATGAGCTCAAGTTGTTGGGAACTAACAAAAAGAGAATTAGGAAATGGGAGTTTGTGACTCTTTGCTAACATACAAGATGAACATAAAGACAAACTTTTATTAATGCTGTTATAAGGGATATTACAGCTTTTCAGAGCCTTATTTATTACATCTTGACTAGAGTGACCTAATCTAGAATGCCATAGATCAGAAACAGGCTCTTTATTCTGAGAACTTGAAACGAAAGAAGTCTGAGCAGGTCGCGTGACAAAAGGTGGTGCAGATGAGGGATGATAATCAGCTCGCTTTGTGGTATGTAGATGAAAATGATATAGTCCATCTTTAACTGTCCCTTTGAGTAAGATGGCCTTGGTGGTTTGATCCTTAATGAGACAATAAGAAGGATGGAATTTAAAAAAGACATTATTATCAGAGGCAAAATTTGAAACGCTGAGCAAATTTTTAGTGATTGAGGGAACATGAAGTAGATTTTTGAGTAAAAAGGTCTTAGAAGTGAGAGGAGTTTTGAGGAAAGAGTTACCAATGTGGGCAATGTTCACTCCAGCTCCATTTCCCATTTGGAGCCTGTTCCCTCAAGAATATTCAGAAGCCACATTCAGGTTCGCGAGGTCGTTTGTTACATGCGCAGTTGCTCCAAAGTCAGGAAACCAGAGAGTATCAGTGTCATATTCCGAATGCGAGCTCGCGCTTCCAGCATTCCCAAATTGTGCCATATGCAGCGAAGGGTTTCGAACTGACTGCTGGACGGATTGAGTGTTACTGTAGGAGTTGTCATTCCTGTACCAGCACCTATCTGCTGTGTGTCCAGAAATATAGCAGATCTGGCAGACAACTCTATCTCCTCCATTCATCCTTCCTCCGCGACCTCTTCTTCCTCCTCTACTTCCCCTGAAGATGTTTCTTCCTCCTCCGCGACCTCTTGAAAATCCTCTATTCTGTTGGTAATTTTTGTTGACTCTTGCAGTGTTGACCTGTGTAGCAGCATTGATGGATGGCTGGGACCCTTCCGTATTGACATACGAGGTATTGCTGTTGTTGGTTTCTAATCTGGCCTCGTAGCTGAGCAAAAGAGCATGCAGCTCGGCTATCGTGTAGGGCTGCGGCCTGGACGTCACGTTAACCATCACTGAGTCGTACTCGCTTCCTAGTCCGGCCAAAATGTGCAAGATTTGGTCTTTCTTGGAGATCTTGTTCCCCGCGGAAGCTAAAACATCACAGCAAGATTTCATCTTTCCCAGATACTCTTTCATAGACAGTGCATTCTTTCTCAAGGATTGCAACATAATCCTATACTGCATTATCTTGGCTTGAGACTGCGTGGCAAAATTATTCTCAAGAGCAGACCATATTTCTTCAGATGTATTGAAGCCAACAGTTAGAACAAGAATACTCTCACTTAAAGAGGATAGAATCCATGAGGCTAAGATTTGATCTTGCCTTTCCCATGCAGAGAAGAGGGGATTTATCTGGTTTTCTTCATCGGCTAAAAATTGTGGTGGCGCTGCAGATCCCTTCTTGATGAACGCTTCAAGACCATAGCCTTTGATGGTCGTCAAGGCTTGTTGTCTCCAAATCAAATAATTATTTTCATCTAACTTTGTTGAAATGAGCTGACTTTGGGGATACATGATCTGTGGTAGAGGTGAGGAATTTTGGGTTGAGGAGGAAGAGCTAATGTGAGACATTTTGTAAAGACGAACAGAGTCAGGCCCTCAAACCTGCTCTGATACCATGAAAGAAAAACTGCGAGCTCATGGCGAGCTGGTATTATAAAAACGAGCTATGGAAAGCTGAGAATGTATTACGTGTATACTCAGTAATATTCTTCATACCCTACATTAATGAATTACATGGCTATTTATAGCAATACAGATGACTAGTGTCGCCCTAGATCCTACGGTCAGATTTAGCACAGTACATATAATAATGGTATGATATAAACTTGTGGTCCACATTGCTACAGTACAATGGACAGTTGTAGCAGACTGAACTGTACTAATTTAGGGCTGTCGTCATCTGACGTCCTGTAGGCTCCTGATGCTGAGACATGTCAGGTCGGTACTCACTTGACTTGAATCTATCAGGTTGTAATCCATGCGACCTGGATCTGTTGGGTTGCCAATTGAGCGACCTATAGCTATCAGGTCGCCACATCATTTCGAAGTCCCGCGACCTACTCCTTTAAGGTCGCTGTGGCTTGTACTGTTGTTTAACAGACACCCACTCCATTTTCACCGACGACAATTTTTCGAGCGGTCGAATGATTCATCACGACCCATTTTAGCTCCTTGAGGGTTTCGATACTTATTTGGCCCTTAGCCCATTTATAGGAGGTTAGAAGCTCCGAAGCCTGTCCCTGTGCGTCTTCGGATCTCTTCTTCATGTGCACATACTTTTGGGAAAACCAAGTGTGGATTAGATGGTGGAGCATCTTATTGGGCATTATGGTGTCGTCCCAAAGCTCTTGCATTGTGGTGGGACACGTGTAGTGACCTAAGCTGAACCATTTGAGGATATTGGGCTTTTCGTAGGTTTTGCCGGCACAGAGGGTAACAGGTTCTTGCATGGGCTCGAGGGAAATTGGGCAGATGAAAATTGATGGGATTTCAAGTAAATTTAGCTCTTCGATCATCTTCTTCAGATCCAATTTCTCGGAAATCCCACCCAAGACCCCATTTTAACCTCAATATAAAGATCTAAGATACACCCATCTCCTATAACCTCAATCCCAATAAGCCCATCTTTCTTTGAAGACTGAAACATAGGCATCTTGGCAACAATTTTTTTTTTTGGGATAATTCCCATATAATATACTTAGATCATACTCAATTCCCAAATAGTCTTTTAACATTATTCCTTCCCATTTAATCCAAAATCTTCCCATTAAATCAAAATTATAATATAAAATGTAAAAAATACCCCAACACTCAAAGCCATTGAATTAGGGAAATGGGGCGGATATACGCACCCCAGAATTTTATGAGTTCACCCCAATTGATAAGAACACCCCAAAACATTTTAAAATGTACTTCTTTTTACTAAGTTAACCCCAATAACACCCCATTTTACCCCCCATATATTATAATAAATAATATAATAAACTAAATAAAATAAAAAAGAATAATAAGAAAACCAAAAGAAAAGAAAGGGAAAGAAACGAGATAAGGGAGCGGGCAGAAGAAGAAATTCGCAGAGAAGAAAAAGAGGAGAAAGAAGAGAAATTTGTTCATTGAGAGGAAGAATGGAATGGGGTGAGCCATCAAACGCGAGGGGTAAGTTTCTCATTTGGTTTCATTGAATTATTTAGGTTAGGGTTTAAAGTTTTTGAAAGAATTTGCAATGGCCGTTCGAAGATGTTCGATTCTGGTTCGTAGAACAACAATCGTATGTTCGGCTAATAAATTCGAATATATAGCATATGTTCGTGGATTCCAATCGAACAGTTTCAGCCAGGAAAGTTGCAAGCGATTACGTTCAAAATTTTGTTCGAACATAGAATCTATGTTCAAAATTTATTTCCGAACATAGCCCCTTTGTTCGAAAATTTCTGTCGAACAAAGTTCATGTGTTCGAACAAAGGTTTCGAACATTATGTTCAGTTATTATTTTCAAACACAACAGAAATTCAGAATCGATAAGAATGCTTATGTTCAGTTACTAAATCAAATTTAAGGATGCTTGATGAAATTATATTCTTGCTATTTGACTTGAATGAATTGTTTGTTGTTGGTTGCTTATTATTTGGTTGGGTTATGTTCTAAAAATTGGTTATTAACCCCAAGGGGTTGTGGCTTTTTTTCTACCAAATTTCATGTTTAGAATCGATTAAGACGGCCTTAAAAAAAATTCACGACGGTACACCAAAACTGAAATGGAACATATATTTCAAATTATTGATACATGATCAATATATACTAGTAGCTAGTACTAATAAATTTTTGTTCATTTCTCTTATTTAATTTGTGTTTTTTTTGGCCAATCATCCGATGATGAAGGAGATGTGGAAGGACTCAGAAGAAGACCGACGACATCGATTAGAAGGCAACGAGGTCGGGCTCATCAGATCGGGGGCAAAGAATAATTGATTCTGGAAAATGTCCAGTGGTGGATTTAAGGGTCGAGGATAATGTTCTTGGTATTATGATTTATGGTTGTTGAATTGTTATTTGGGTTCATTATTTCTGGATGTTCGAACATGTAATTGGATGTTTATTACTTTCTTGTTTTGTTTGGTAGTTTAGCTTGTATTCTGTTGGATTGTTCCGTACTTGTTTTGTTGCAATGTTAATTGTGTTTGATGTTTATTACTTTCTTGTTCTGTATACTACCTTGTGTTTTGAATGTAAGTTTCTTGAATTATTTTCAAAATCTGTACTGAGCAGAGAGGTGTTCGAAGCTCATGGCCGAACCTTTAAAGGATGTTCGAAAATTATTTTCGAACATGTATGAYATGTTCGAAWWTTATGCCCGAACACTATGTACATKTTCGRAAATATAKTTCGAACATGTATAAGATGTTCGAGATTTTCCTTCGAACATGTTCAATATGTTCGGCCATAAATTTCGAACATAGGTCAATTGTTCTTGAAAACCAGGTCGAACAGAGTCGCGATTTTCAGCCCAAAAAAAGTAATATACCAAAAAAAAAAAAGATGTCAACAACACTCACGTTAGTCATCTTGTTCGTATCAATATCCTCCATTCTTACAGGTTGTAATGTGGAATTTCTGTTAAGTATTGTTAAGTATTGAGAAAGGTTTTTGATGAAGTAGAAGTACGTAGGTTTTGGTGAAGCAGAAGTACGTAGGTTTTATCATACATATGTTTTATCATATATATTATTATATATATATATATATAATATATAATTATATAAATTTTATTTTTTCAATTTTAATTAATATTGTAAGTAAGGTTATTTTTATCTTTTTAATTAGGGTTAATTTTGTTTAAAATCACTTGGGGTGAACTCATAAAATTCTGGGGTGCGTATATCCGCGCCCTTAGGGAAAATTATATAACCTAGATCTCTCCCCCTCTCTCTTGGCGCCGACTACACTCTCTTCTTATCCCTTGGCTCCCAAGCAATCTCCCTCTACATGGACACCGACAGCGACGTCGTTTGGCTCCCCTGCCACCCCTTCGAGTGCATCCTCTGCGACGAAGAGTATTCCACCTCCACCATCCCCCACCGCGGCCCTCTCAATCTCACTCTCACCCCGCCTGCTCCGCCACCCACTCATCCCTCCCTCCCTTTGACCTCTGCGCGATTGCCAAGTGCCCCCTCAAATCCATCGAAATCAGCGACTGCAAGTCCCATCCGTGCCCCCTCTTTTACTACGCCTACTAGGCCCGGCTGCAACTCGACTCGGCCGATGACCTGGATTGGTGTCGTTGTGTCTGTTGCCTTTCTGGAGTTTGGTTTAGTTTGGGAAATTTATAGTTATTACAGTTTTTCGGTCCTGGAAAATGGGGTTGGCGATTTTGTGATGTTGGCAGGGTGATGTTAGGGTTCGACTGAAGGCTCGTGTTTGATGGTTCTTCTATATCCGCAGTCGGGAATGGCGGAGATGGCGTCTGTGGTGGTTTGGCCGGAACTTTTTTGCCTGTTTGGGTCTTGTCGGTTTTCCTTCATTGGCGGATGAAAACGATGGTTGTGGGTGGTTGAAATTGGAGAGTGGCTCGGCGCATCGTGGTTTCGGTGCACGGCGGGGATGCTAGATTCGCCCAACTCGTGATTTAATTGTTTTGTATAAGTTGTTTAGATAAGTAGTTTTGTATAAGTAGTTTGGATTATTACAAACTACTCTGCCGTTTTATAATTATAAACTGTTAAGTAGTTTGGAATTCTTATTTATGTATTCTGGATTTGAATTAGTAGTTTGGAATATGTAGTTTAGATTTGAAAATGCATTCTATGTAGTTTAGGTTAGGTAGACCATTAATGTTAAAGTTGGAGTTGATGAAAGTGTATCTTATGAAATTCCTTAATGTAGTATAAAATTTCTCAATGTAGTATGATTATTTTCTATGTAGTTTGGAACTTGACGATCAGTTACATGATATAGTTTTGAAATTTAATCGAGTAGTTCTGAATTTGTTCGAGTAGGTTTGAGATTTGCACGAATAGTTCTGAATTTTTGAAGAATAGTTTGAAATTTACATGAGTAGTTCTGAATTTACAAGAGTAATTCTGAAATTTACACGAGTAGTTCTGAATTTACATGAGTAATTCTAATTTTTACACGAGTAGTTCTGAATTTACATGAGTAGTTCGTCAATTTACACGAGTAGTTTTGAATTTTACACGAGTAGTTCTGAATTTACACGAGTATATCTGATAGAACATAAGTAGTTCTGAATTTTACACGAGTAGTACTAAATTTCGAAGAACAAAATAAAATATTTATAAAGGGTAATTTAGTACTCTTATATAATTTTGGGGTTAAATGGGAAGTTGAGATTTCAATGGCCTATTTGGAAAAAAACATTTCACTAATGGTATATATGGGAATTATTCCTTTTTTTTAGTGTCCACTCCAAAAAATAAAAATAAAAAATTGCCCAATTACTAAATTACACGAGCACCTTGTGAAAAGACACCCCAGAATATGCAAACCCAAAGCCTTTCAAGAAAGCACATGGGGTTCAGTTTAAAATAGAGAGAGAGAAAGAATGAAGATTTGTCTCTCAAAGCATCTAGCTTTCATTGACAATAACAAGCAGCATTGCACTGTTTCATTCTTTCTCTCTGTTTTTTCTCTCTCTCTCTCTTCACTCACTTTATCTGATTTTCTCTTTTAGTGGTGAAAAAGATTCATCAATATAATCATACAGCACATCATAGAGCATTCATAATCAGACACTCTTCCTCAAAAATCGATTTCCCCTCTTCTTTTTTCCCAATCAAGACTCAAACAGACGAATCAAACACATACACACACACAAGAATTAGACAAAAAAAAGCACAAAAAAAACAACAACAGAGAGATCCAGAAAACTAAAAAGACTCGATTTTTAGAAAAATACAACGGAAAACGAAGAAAATAACTGAGGCCCAGAACAAAAAAACCTGTGACAATGAGGATTCAAAGGCACTCCAGTGAGAAAAATAACATATATATATTGGAGAAGAGAGGGAAAATGCATCTCCTGCACAAGGCTCCTGTGCCGAGAACTTCTTTGACCGAAAAACATGATTTACTTGGTAGAAAAGTGATTTTAACACTTCATAGACTACAGTATTCATATGAGACCAAATTAATAAGCCAAGTAGAAAATTGTTGATAAGGCCAACAATTAAATAACTTAATAATATAAAATGTGAATGAGACAAAAAGAGGGATAGAGTGAGATTTTGAATTTCTTAACAAGCATATTCCTTGGAAAGAACTTATCACAAAACCCACCATATCAATAATATATGCTAGAAAATGAATTCACAATCATTCAGTAACATAATATGCTCACACAGGAAATTCATATAAATATGATTCTGCCTGAAAATATTAAAATATATACAATTGTAATACCAATATATATCCTAAAAAAATACACTAGAGAACACCAGAAGTATGGACATGTGGAATAAGAAAGTATACAGTTGTAATATCAATATATCCTAGAAAACACTACTCAGAAACATGACCATGAAAATAAACTGAAATAGTAAAAGAAAAACTAATTTCTTGTGGAATACAATCAATAATTGAGATCCTTTGTCACAGCTTTTTCATCACACCAGTGATTACAATTGATTAAAAAAAAAGTTGGCATTATATATACATTGCATCCTTACTTATATTACACACAAAAGCATAAACACTAGTCCAGAATCAGCTTTTAAAAACGGCTGTTTCTGCAAATCCAGAACGCCCTGCTGAGGCATTCTGTATGGAACTGTTCTTGAAAGTCTGACAATCAAGAAACAGTTTTCAGAGACGTTCTGAAAAATACTTCAGCCATTCTAGAAAGTCGTTTTTACCGGTTTCGCCCATTCTGAAAAATAACTTTCTAGAATGTCTTTTTTTAAGACGTTTTGGAATATATACTTTCTAGAACGCCTGGAAAAACAGGCGTTCTGGAAACTATACTTTCCAAAATGCCTTTTTTGGAGACGTTCTGGAAAGTATACTTTCCAGAACGTCTCTTAAAAAGGCGTTCTGGAAAGTATACTTTCCAGAACGTCTCTAAAAATAGGCGTTCTGGAAAGTATACTTTCCAGAACGTCTCTAAAACAGGCGTTCTGGAAACTATACTTTCCAGAACGTTTCGAAAAACAGGCGTTTTGGAAAGTTTACTTTCCAGAACGGGTTTTTGAATAACTGTTCTAGAAAGTAGTAAAAAATTAAAAAAAATTAAATGAAAGCAGGTGCCAACAAATACATCAAATTTTATTCTTGACTCACTTTTCCAGGCCTGCTCATATATTACAATTTTATTACCTATTTAATTCACAAAACACATTTCATTTATATAATCTCAAGATTAAACAACACATGTCATTAATCACAATAATACATAATTACCATAATATATCAATACAAACAACACAAGGGAATAATAAAAATAATGAAGGGAAAAAATCAATGGATAATAGGAAATATATAGGAAAAAAGGGAACCAAAAATTACACATATACCGAGCTTTTGCTGTTAATTTATTGTGTAAGTTAAACCAAACAAAAATGCACAAAAATGCCATGGCCTGTAGTCCACAATATAACTAACAAATATTATATTTTCGGAGATAAACATGAATGTTACCACAATTAGTTCCAAGAACATAAAACTTTTCCACATTCAAATGATGCTCCACTGATCTTAGAGCTGCACTTCAAGAAATTATTCTGCATAAGATAGTACAAGTCACATTTGAGCAATTAAATGAACAACGTATAACCAAGATAGTACAATCACGATACCTTTCACTTGGCAACCAACAACAAAGAAAAGAAGATGTTTCACACCAGTAGAAATTATTCTTACAAGAATAATCATTTATTATTATTGTTATTATTATTATTTATTTATATTTTTATTTTGCACCAAACTCCAAAGTATAAAGTTGCCCTAACCATAAAATATCTCAAACACAACCAGATCAAAGAACACTTTGAAGTACCAAAAAAAAAAAAAAAGGAACACTACACATACATCTTATACACAGGTACAAGTCTAAGAGATGACATATAGCTCTTACCTGGTCCATAAATCTCTTGGGAATCTGCTGGGACAAAAGAACAGCATCCACCTGCAACATAAGACAGTTTTGTCAACTGGATAGGCCAAAAGCATAAGATATGGTGAGAGACGAAAAACATTTCACTATAATCAAGAGAGAATCATGCGAAGAAAATCATATAGCATGAAAAAAATATCTCATAACAGTGA
>BMAC01000758.1:517292-700120 GCA_014905375.1 Phtheirospermum japonicum
TACCATAATATATCAATACAAACAACACAAGGGAATAATAAAAATAATGAAGGGAAAAAAATCAATGGATAATAGGAAATATATAGGAAAAAAGGGAACAAAAATTACACATATACCGAGCTTTTGCTGTTAATTTATTGTGTAAGTTAAACCAAACAAAAATGCACAAAAATGCCATGGCCTGTAGTCCACAATATAACTAACAAATATTATATTTTCGGAGATAAACATGAATGTTACCACAATTAGTTCCAAGAACATAAAACTTTTCCACATTCAAATGATGCTCCACTGATCTTAGAGCTGCACTTCAAGAAATTATTCTGCATTAAGATAGTACAAGTCACATTTGAGCAATTAAATGAACAACGTATAACCAAGATAGTACAATCACGATACCTTTCACTTGGCAACCAACAACAAAGAAAAGAAGATGTTTCACACCAGTAGAAATTTCAGTTTGATGTTTTGAAGTTTTGAGTATAGAAAAACAGACACTTACACATGTTACAGAAAAAAACATTTTTATAAAACTCAAATATTGTACTATTCAAAATACTTGATCAAATTCAACTCATAAATTTGGCAGGAAATAAATAAATAAATAACTTTCCAAAAACCACATTTTGCATTAACAACTAAGCAACATGTTCTACAAGATTTCAATTTCCGAAGGAAATAAACATAAGAGGTAAAAAAATGTATAACAAACCAACTTGTGTGTGTGTGTATATATATATATAGAAGAAGATTGGAAACTGCGTACTGGAGTGAGAAAAAAGTCCCAATTGAAAGGGCCAAAAAGAAACAAAATAGAAGACTTATCCTGTATTCTAAGTTCAACAAGAAGTGAAAGCACTATATATTCTTACAAGAATAATCATTTATTATTATTGTTATTATTATTATTTATTTATATTTTTATTTTGCACCAAACTCCAAAGTATAAAGTTGCCCTAACCATAAAATATCTCAAACACAACCAGATCAAAGAACACTTTGAAGTACCAAAAAAAAAAAAAAAGGAACACTACACATACATCTTATACACAGGTACAAGTCTAAGAGATGACATATAGCTCTTACCTGGTCCATAAATCTCTTGCGAATCTGCTAGGACAAAAGAACAGCATCCACCTGCAACATAAGACAGTTTTGTCAACTGGATAGGCCAAAAGCATAAGATATGGTGAGAGACGAAAAACATTTCACTATAATCAAGAGAGAATCATGCGAAGAAAATCATATAGCATGAAAAAAATATCTCATAACAGTGATGTGTGTGGAGCAGTAAATAAAACCAGAAAATAAGAATAAAAATACACAGTATATACCTGTTCATCTTTTGCCCCTTTCTTTACGAACTCTAATTCGAGGGTCAACAACACAAGGTTGAAATCTTCAGGAGGAACAAATCTAGAAGATTCAGAATTTTCAGGAAAAGAAAAGGTTTACAGGTTGGAAAAACATGATCATTGCCATAGAATCCAAATCAATCATACCTACTAGCAGATATCGAGTCCCCAGTCGACACTTTCGCATGGCGACGCTGAATGGCATTAAGAGCAATATGGCCACCAGGAATAGCATCATGTCCAGTGTATCGAAGTTAAGGTCACACTTCAAATTCTGAGAAAAAACTAACATCCCACAAAACCTCATAAACAAATTTATTGGGTGACACTAACAGATTAAAAGTAAAGTAGGAGTAATGGTGACATAGTAGAGTCAGCAGCATCTTAAATAGCACATTCATCATATTTTACAGTAGAAAACCATAATTTATGATAGGAATTGATTCATGTAATCCTTCTAAGGATTTTAATTTGCAAGTATCTCAGCAAAACTTAACCTAAGAGTCTAATCATTTTGACCATCAATCCCCGAGCACCCTGACAGCTGTCCAACCACCGCCTTTGTTGACATGGCATCATTTACTACACCAAAAACCAGGCTGTACAGCAACGACGTTTCTTCTTGATGTAGCACCTATATATATATATCGTTAAGATTCAATTCCATATTTGTTGCTTGTATATTAGGAAATCATGCAAAGGGCCGGAATTAATCATAACCTGCAGAGTGCATACAGTGTCCGTCGATGAAAATATAGTTCCAATACCTAATTAATTCATGTAAAGTTAGTTAAAGAGGTGCACACCATGAAAAATTGCGAGAAAAAAAATTGCGAAAAATTGAGTATATGGTCATGGTCTTCATGAACGAACCAAGATAATCACGAGCAGACAAACCGATGAAACCCAACTTTGGAACATATTACGTTGCGAGCTATGTATTTTTAAATTGTTTAATTCATGTTGTTTTTGTTGTGCAGATGAGATGATGAAGTTAGAGAAGCATGCGATAGAATTGCATTGACCAGAAAAAAAATGTATATGTAGTTTTCCAAAGCATAAATCTTACCAGGTACCACGAAACTGCTTTAAACTCTGTAGGCCAAATGTGTTCGGATTTTTTCTCCCATCTTCCTTCGTCATCAAGTTTCATGAAATGTTGGATTTCCTGAAATAACATCACAAAGGGGTTCACAAAGAAAACTGAGAATGTATTGTGGGTACTTTAGATGGATAGATAGTCGGTGTACCTTTTTCTTCACCATTACGCCACATACATCACTGTACTTGCATTTGATTGGGGTATCGGAACGAATCCACCCAGACACTGACACTACCAGTGGCAACCAATTGTTTGCAGCATTCAATCGGTCAGCTGAACGTAAAAGGATTACAATAATATTAAATGGAAACATAATCTGAAAAAATGTTTATCATTCTAAGGTTTCTATAATATAGGTTCACCGATATAAAGGACAAAAACATAAGAATTTTCTTTTGATGTTATCACCATTACAACGCTATATTTTTAAACTGATAGTCAAATCCTCCGAAACAGGATTTTGTAGGATACACGCATATGCCCAAAGGTCAAGTTTATATAGAATAAGAATTTAATAGAAAGTAAAACTAAATACCAAATCAAGCAAGTAAATTAACCAGGTATGGGACAAAACATTATTGAATTTCCTTTATATAAAGGAAATTCCTTTATATAGTTTGGTTGCCTCTTAGGTTCATACGATATTCAGAGCCTCTTATACGTTTAATTACTTCCGTGCTCGAACATACGTCGCACACCTTAATTTAAATTCCAATTACATTAAGAACCATAATTTTACGATTGAGTAAAAGCCAAAGTGAGATATAGATTTTTAAATAAACACAGACCTCGCGCATCTATACATATTCTCGCCATCAAGATCCTCGGAGCTAGTGAACTGCGTTAGAGCGTCTTCTAATGATTTGACCCAACCAAATATCTCCAAGGTTAGGTCCATCATATTCTCGTACCGCTCCGACTCGTGGTGACATCTCAAACATTTTACCTGTTTTTACGATCAAGTTTTATTTCAATTAAAATACTACAAACCGATAACGGTATCGAAGACGAAAACTCTGGAAGAATAGAACCAAATACCTTCGATTTAAGGCATCCCCCAAACATATGTTGTATAAAAGTCGTATTTTGCAGCCTGGGATCAACCGAATTTTCTCCACCATAAGCTTCCAGGCATATCGATTGCATCGAGGCCACAAGAAGCCTGAGCATGCAAAAAGTAAACTATGATAATAATACCCCAAAAAAATCTAAATAAAAAAAATCCAGAAGTTGAAGATTTGATATAAATTGATAGTAGACAATCATATGAGATTGGGAATATTACAGAAGCCACCCCTAAGATTTAGTCTGATTATAAAAAATAAGGAATCAATTATCTTTTATAATCTGTAGAATAATACTTTCAGGCAACTTGACATTCTATGAGATGAAGCTTAGTCGAAAAAAGCTTTCAATCATTAAAAGAATCGTCAAATAAATTTAAGTTAAACGCAAACAAGTTTCAGAAGCAATAATGTAAACAAATTAATTACTGATTGATAAAATATTACTTTTTTTGCATGGATGAGGTTTAAAGTTAAGATTGATAACAATTAACAAATTAATTTTATCTTTCTCAAATTTGGTTTGGTTTCAAATTTCTTAAAATCAATTTAAGTTACGGACTCTACATAATAAGAACATGACCTTTACTAAATTTGGCCAATGTGGAAGAAACAAAAAGAAGAAAATAAAAGGAACACAATTAAAGCACTCTCAACAAATCCACGATATACCCGAGTAAAATTCACTCAGGAAGAATGAAAAGAAAAAGGAAACACAACTAGTAACAATCAGATATACCTTAAGTAAAAGCTTTCCAGTATCAAGCACAAAACCTGCATCAGTATTTCCAATTCCAGTTGCAAATTGACCAAATGCTCCTGCTGTACAAGTATGTGAGTCTATACCCAGCAAGACCTACAAGCACAATACAAAATTACATAACAATTCTGGAGAGAAATTGAAAAAAAAAAAGTGTATATATATATATATATATATAATATATATATATATATATATATATATATATATATATATATATAGAGGGTTGGGTTCAAATGAGAACCTATCATTATATGTGAACCTAGGGACTAATCTTGACCATTAGATTGGATAATCTTGATGGTTGAGATCATGACATGTCAGCATGATAATAATGTAAAAAAATACATTAATTAATTAAAAATGGTATTTTGGACATATATCAACGTTTACAAAGAGCACTCCATTGTTCTTTAGAAAGCACAATAGATTAAGAAAAAAAACACTACGATTGTATACAAAAAGTATCGCAAATTTCGTCTATAAACTGCAAATTCAAAAATTTGAAATGAAACTCAAATCTTCAACAAACCATAACTTTTTCAAATTTTATTCGTTTTGAATGAAATATATATCAAATTAATCACATTCTCAAGATCTACAATTTAAGATACATATTGCATGTTTTAAAACGCAAAAAAAAAAAAATATATATATATATAATTAAATTAAAAAAATGGACTGATTGTAGCTCTACAGTACTGTGTAAAAAGCACAATGAACCTGGACATATAATTGCACTGTGCAATATTAGATCTAAGGCCAGGATTAGTCCCTAGGTTCACATATAATGACGGGGTTTATATATATATATATATAAACTAAAGAAGAAGACGAAGAAGAATTAAGGAAGAAGAAAAAATACTAAAATTCTAATCATCAATTAATACCTATCCAGGTCTGCAATGACCTTCTTGGGCAAGAGACACATGGCACACACCTTTGTAATCAGGATTGAACTGCCATGTCAGTGCACAAGATTCAGATCTCCACTTAATTTAAAATACCCTTACCCATTCTGGCCCGCTTAATTAATTAGAATCGAACCTGGTCTCTTTTGGTACTTGCGGATTTCACGGAACGCAACTGTCCCTGGCCTGAAGTGATGGGGCTTCTTGATGCCTCCAGTCGCCGGAGCAGATTTCCTCACCGCCCTAGTCGCCAGCTGCTTCCTCGATGAGTCACCGGAGCAGATCTCCTCGCCGCCCTAGTCGCCAGCTGCTTCCTCGGTGAGTCGTCGGAGCAGATTTCCTCGCCGCCCTAGTCGCCGGCTGCTTCCTCGGTGAATCGTCGGAGCAGATTTCCTCGCCGCCCTAGTCGCCAGCTGCTTCCTCGGTGCCTTTTCCCCTATTAGATTTTCTCGCCGTTTGCTTTGTGCGGGAGTGTAAAATTTTGGCAGAGGAGAGATGGATTCGGGAGTGTAATTTGAAATGGAATGGCAGAGGAGAGATGGATCGGGGGAGGAAGGGGCTAGGGCAGAGGATAAGGGTTTTTGTTTTATTTTTTAATTACAAAAATTAGTTCTGTGGGTATATTTTAATACAGAAATAATATGACATATGAGAATGCCTTTTTAAAGGCGTTCTGAATATTACTTTCAAGAACGTCGTTTTTAAAGACGTTTTCGATATTTAAAATACCAGAACGTCATTTTTAAAGACGTTCTTGATATTTAAAATACCAGAACGTCTTTTTCAACGATGTTCTGGATATCTGATATACCAGAGCTTCTTTTTAACGACGTTCTGGATATCTAGTATACCAGAACGTCTTTAAAAAAGACGTTCTGGTATGTGACACTTTTATTGCAAAAATGCCACCGCCTGACATTCAAGAACGCCGCCTCCTGAGGCGTTCTTAAATGTCAGTTCTTGAATCCTGTTTTTGTACTAGTGAAATATGCTTACCCATATAATTCTTAAATTAGGAGTAGAAGGATATAGGAAACCAAGCACAAAGGGTTTTCTCAGATTACTTGGAAAAGCAAACATAACATGAGCTTTGGCAGGATCACGGTAGCAGATTTCAGTAGCTTTACCAATATCCATTGGAGAGACACCAAGAATAAGAAGTTCGTTAATGACCTTTTGCATCTTCTCATTGTTTAAGGACTCAGATTTAGACTCCGAGATAAAAGCATTTGTAGCAACAACATATTGTGATGCCATTTGATCACAAATAGACTCAAACTTAGTAGTACAGTTGTCCAGCTTTGAGTCAATGGTTTGTTGAAGTGTTGGAGTTTTCTTCTTCTAGTAAAAATTTTCTCTTCTTGGTGAGAGTTTTTTGCGCTTTTTCTATGCATGAATGGTTGAGGAACTAGCTGGAGATCCTTGTGCATCAGAGAACATGACAACCTCATCTTCACTATCTGAGGAGCATACAGTAGTGTTCTTTTGGCAGTTGGCATAAGCAGTTGCTTCAGTTATATCCTCAACTTTTTGTCCAGCTGCCCCGTCCTTGCCCCATACCAAGTCCAACTTGTGCAAATATGGGAATCTAAAATTCCACAAGCCCGTTGCATTCTTGTGAATCTATTAAAATAGTTAAAGTAAGTACTATAAAACATATTAGAATAAAAAGTGTTTGAACTTAACATAAAATGTATAAGTTAGACGTTCTTACCAAACACCAATCATCATACCGTTACCTCTCACAATTGATCTTATGTTCAACATGATCCCACTGAAAACCACTTTCCCTACACATCTCAGAAATTGGATTATACTTGGGTTTTAGCCATTTTATCTTAGAGTCAATGTGGGGATCAGCTTCCTTATCGAAATTGGGAATCTTTCTAAACATCATCTTGTGCACTTCAACCATGTAATTATTCTTAAATCCCCCATCTACTTTCCACAATAGATCAGAAGCTAGTTCTACAAGAGTATCTACTAAAGCTTCAATCTCCTCATCTTTCCAATATTGTTTATTTCTTCCCCTTCCACGGGCAGATGTAGGTGCAGCCATTCTTATAATAAAAAAAGCACAATGTTGTAAGTTCTCTCAAGAAAGATCATTAACGAAAAAATAACTTTATTGAAAACATGGATGGTAAAAATAAATATTCATAAATAAGATGGGAGTATTTAAAGAATAATTCAGACTTACTTATAAAATTGTTGATAATGAAAATAAAGTTTTAAAATATTCTTGTGTAATAATATTAAAAACTTATTATTATTATTATAACAAGCATAAGTTATTAAGCTTCAGCATTGCCATTAGATCTAACTTTCCACGTATTATACATGTTTGTTGCCATATTGTTTCTAAAGGTCAACCATTCATTAGTGGGACTAATATGTCTGATGTATTCTACTTCATCATCCTCAACACTTTCCTCTTCTTCATCTTCACTGTCATATTATTCGTTGTTAATTAAATCTTGTGGGTCAAATCTCATAAACTTGTGAATCAAGTTGTGCAAAAGGCAGCATGCCATTATGATGCGAACTTGGATTTGAATTGAGAAAAATGAAGGAGACGCAAGAATTTCCCATCTTCCTTTTAACAATCCAAAGCATCTTTCAATCGCATTTCTTGCTTTGGAATGTTTCATATTAAAATATTCCTCTGCTGTCTCGGGTCGATGGCCATCAAATTCTTTAAGGTGATATCATTGCCCTCGATATGGAGAAAGAAATCCATTTGATTTGCAATATCCAGGTTCATCCAAATAATAACAACCTTCATAATCAAAAAAATAAATTATGAGTTAGGAGCATAACATAACACTAAAAAACACTTAAAACGGTTAGCAAAGTGGACCTCATAACCTGAATTTACCTCGAGGGACTTTTAGATCATGTGTCCTTGATATTGCATCTCGAAGCACACGACCATCATGTGCAGAGCCTTCCCAACTTAGAAACACATATATGAATTGCATGTTTGGGCAACATACACCTAAAACATTTGTCGAAATACATCCTTTTCTTGTACGATATCGGGACTTATCTTCATTAGGAGGTGTAACTGTAATAAGTGTCCCATCTAAAGCTCCCAAGCAACCCTACAAATTAATCACAAATGATAACACTTATATCGGGATTTGAGTTTTTATTACAACATAACATTCTTTCATGTTAATATTATATATTTTAGCTTTAATATTATAGTACCTGGAAACATTTCCATCTCTCATCTTGACAATCGTGAGGAATAGGCTCTGGCTTCTTGAGCAAAATATGGTGCAATTTCAATATGGAATTGCCGACTTACTGTTTCTCTACTACGAGAAAAAAGTAAGCTAATTGTCCTACTCTTTTTGTGGTGAGCCAAAGTGTATATAAACATTGCTACGACCTCTTCTACATACATGTTCTTAGTAGGCTTTAAATCCCCAATGTTGCTTAACATATCACATAATATTATAAAAGTTGATCTATCCATACGGAGTTCGCTAATGCCTGCAGCCTCACATTTCCATGGTCAATTTAAACATCCACTCATTCGATCAATCATTTTTTCTTCCTTCGTTTTGATTTCATGAACCATATCTCGAAGATACAAACAAACAACAACATAATAGGTAGCATATAAGAAAATCAAGACATTATTTGTTTCTTGTTGAAGTAACAAAATTTTCTTAACTTTACGTCGCCGTTCAATAAATGGGGGGCGAGTCATTTGGATCTACATAGAAAAAAAAGGAACAAGTAATTGGAAACTCAAGAAGATCATGTATCTCGAGGCCATTTTCTCAAAGCAGCAAATAATACACAAGAACCAGATATAATGGAGAAATTTCAACGTAACATTAAAAAGCCTCTTTTAAAGATTAAAGCAAAAAACAGAACAACAAAAATTAAAAAAATATTGGATGCTATCATTTATGGCTAAAAAAAGATGTAAAACCAAGAAACACAGATGACGAAAATTATCTTTTAAAAATACATAAATAAAAAATAAAAACTTCAAACACCCAATGAATGAACAACAAGAATCTATATCTAATCACCTAAAAAAAAGGAGTTAAGGGAAAAACAAAAGGGCATACCTTGCTGTTTCTTTTTGCTAGATTGTGTACGATTGTAAAGTAGATATAGAATTTGAGTTTACTAGAAGTGGGAAAATATAGTGGAAACGAGGGAATATATAAAGAGGAGGGACTCGCGATTTTTTCTGTGTGGTTTTCTTTGAGGGAGGTGGAGGAATCACTTTCATTCCCCACGAAATAGATGGGAATGGGCCATTACCTAATAGTGGGATATGAAAGCCCAAATCAAGGAATCATTGAATTAAACCAAGCACCTAATTTTATTCAATTCTCATTCCTTTATTTTTAAACCCACCAACCAAGCATGCCCTTAGTCCTAAATGAAGATATGCAATTGATGTATGATTCGAAAATTGTTTACACTGTCCATATTATATTGTTAGCATGCTTGTCGTACTTACTCGGGATACAAGAGACACTTGATTGGAGTAAAAATAGTACTTAGGTTCAATACAAAAAGTACTTAGTATGGATAATAAATATTATATTTTTTAGTATGATTGCCATACTTAGTCGGAATAAAAGATACTTGATCGAAGTAAAAATAGTATATGTGTTCAATTGAGAAAGCACTTAGTGTGAAAATAAATATCATATTATTTAGTATGCTTCATCATTACTTAGTTGGAATGCAATAGATATTTGATCGGAGTAAAAATAGTACTAGGTTTAATGCAAAAATTACTTAGTGAGTCAATACATATTATATTATTTAATTTGCTTACGGTACTTAGTGTTAATAAAACATATTTGCTTGTTTAATATGCTCCAAGTACTTATTTCGGATATAAGAAAAAATTAGTTTGGATAAAAATAAATACTTAGTTTCAACATACCATTAATCTTTAACTATCTACATGATTGTATACCATTCACATTATTGTGAGCTATGTCTTTCATGGAGCTTCTACATTAATTCTTACTCAATACATTTTATTAAGAGTTGAAAAATTTCAATTAATTTGAAAGTTGTACTTATAAAATAGTGCTTCATAATAAATAGTACTTAGTGATCATCTACATAGAACTTAGTGTGCATGCATGTTGTACTTAGTGATGATGCATGTAGATGTAGTACCTATGTAAATACTCACTAAGTATTATGTGTATAATATTAAGTAATATATGCATAATTATCAGGTACTACAAGCATGTTTATTGAATTCTATGAATTTAAATCATGACGAATTATTCTTCGATAATAAAATTTGCATGAAATATGACATGTCATTAGTGAGTGTGTATGTTCTATGTACGTAATATATATTTAATACTTAGTAGGCATATAGTACTTAGTGTTTATATGATGAGTACTTAGTGAGTGTGCACGTAATACTTAACATATATAATGTAGTATTTAGTGAGTATACATTCATTTTGTAGTTAATATATTTTTAATACTTAATGTTCATAGAGTACTTAGTATTTATATGTCCAGTATTTAGTGAGTGAGGATATAGTAATTAATGTTTGAATAAGCTTATTGAAGGACCTAATTGAAACTTGGAGGGCCAAAATGAATTTTAAAAAACTGGAAATAGATGTGTCCAATTTTGTTTGGTCGATCATATACTCTATAACTAAGTACCATCTCACCCTCGCCGACACTATAGTCATTTGAAGTGGGTGGGGACTAGACCTTGAACTATTGTAATGGGGAGTGCAGGTCAAAGAAAAATAAACTAGTACTAATTCAAAAACTCAAACAAGATATATGAACTTATCCAAAAAATCCCGCAAAATTATTTGCCTTTCTAAGTTTGAAAGACACTTTTGGGACATATTCTTAAGTTATATATTTTTTCTAGTTTAATCCTATATATTAGTGAAGAATATCAGGTGGGTAAATGATCTGCTGCATAGTACACATGTATCTCTATGGACATACAAGTGGTGTGTGACGAATATATAAGTGACGTGTGGTGTATGTAAGTGGTGGGTGATGAATATAAAATCATAAATTCATATTTATCATATTTGTGGTATATTCGCCATAAAGTGATAACTATGCAAGAGATGTGTGATGAATATACAAGTGGTGGATGATGAAAAAAAAATCATACATTTATATTCATCATACATCGATGATTATGTAAGTGGTGAGTGACGAATACGAAATCAGGTGCATGGTAGAAATTCCAAGAACATCTAATCATGTATTTTAATTACTTTTCATATGCACTACGACCAGAGCAACAGTTTTCAGCTCGATTCAGTGTCTGGGGTGAATTGGGCTTCAAGTAATGGCCTAACCAAACTAGGCCAAAAATTATGGCTTACAATTACTCTGAGTTGGTTTTGGTTTGAGATGTGGTATAGAAAATATCAAATCAAACCAAACCAAAATAAACAAAAATTATAAGTGTCTATATATACATATATATGTGTATATATATATATACACACACACACTAGTTTAACACCTGCATATTATGCGAAATTTAAAAAAAGTAATATTCATTAAAAATACCAAAATAATAATATTGATAATAATACATAAAAATCAGAATATTATTTGTTATGTTTTCACAATTAAAATTTTTTAAGTTTTTTTACCGCGAGTCACAAAATTAGTTGTAGTATATCAAGAACATTATTTGTTCTAATTACAGTAAGACTGGTTTTCGCAATAAATTTTTTGAAGTTTTTTTACCGTGAGTCACGAAATTAGTTTTAAAGTATATCAAAATACCCTAAACTTGATGGAAAACCCGTAGAAAATTGAGTTTGAAACAACATAAAACATACACCACGTGTTACATGTGCATATGTGATATAATAAATTAAGATTTATAAGGCACCGATAATTCTATTAAAAAAAATATCGTGCATCTAACTAGTAGTATATGTAATAATAATAATAATAATAATAATAATAATAATAATAATATTATTATTATTATTATTATTATTATTATTATTATTATTATTATTATTATTATTATTATTGATAGGACAATATGTATGCGCCACACCTGGTTTGGGGTAGCTCTGACTCAACGTAGTTAGACACATTATGTGAGGTCTAGAACAGCTCTGTCTTAGAGAAAGATCTAAATAATCCTCTACTGACATCAGGAATAGCAGAAAGAGGTGGTTATCGCCCATGTCCCCTCCTATACGTAGCTATCTTGGGGAAATCACTAAGCCTGAGGATTATGCCGAGCTGATGTTTCGAGGACTAGTGTGGGTGGCAGACCTGATTCCTTGAATTCTGTTGAAATCTCAGAGCTAAGATAACGCGGAGTAGAGGAAGACCTGTAACAGGGAAGACCTGTAACAGGGAAGACCTGTTTCTCAGACTCCCTAGGGGGAGGCAAGTGGGACCACTTGTCAGAATTTGTTGCACAACGGCCCGATATTCGCGGCGTGTGCTCCTGAGATCCCGGCTGGGGTCCCCACTAGGAAAAGCTATAAATATCTCAGCCCCAAGGCTGAGAGAGGGAAGTCATTCTCTTGAGCATTCTTGCTTTCTTTCTGGAAAAACACCTCAAACGCTTACTGACTTAAGCATCGGAGAGGTTTCCACCGGAAAATCACCGGTGGTCCTTTCTAACTCTTGTTTGTGGTGCAGATCAGGAAGGTGTTCAAGGTTTCAGTCATTCTCAACGTTGGTCATTTTTTGGGTTGAAACAATTGGCGCCGTCTGTGGGAAAGGCGATCAAGTTAAGACGTGAGGTTTTCTTTTTATTTCATGACTTCATACGGTTTACGACGGAACTTAGTGGGAGAGCTTGGCGGAACCCCTAGTTCCGCTACGCCGTGGGGGATGCCCAGGTCGACAGATACGTCGGCGATGGGGCCAGGAGAGACAGCACCGTCGGCAGCGGCCGCGCCAGGCGCTACGCCGCCCCCACTCAGTAGATCTGTGCCAACTACGGGTGGTTCATTTAACGAATCCTTCCTTTTGCAGCTCTCGGAGCTCATCGGCAAAGCCGTGGAGACGGCGGTGGAAAAGAAGTTCGCGGAGATGGCGACGCCGCCATCCAACACGCCACCAACACGAACTGTCCCGATTGTGGGAATGGAACCATTGTGAGGACAACACGCGGATCGGGCTCCTCTACAAGACAGGAAAAAGCACTTCTCCACCTCCGACAGCGAGACTTCAAGCTAGACTAATCCAGGTCTGGCTGAACAGATGCAGAGTTTGCAAAAAGAGGTGCGAGAATTCAAGAGGAAACTGACGAATGCTGGTGCCGTGCCAGTGCGGCGGGGCACTTGTTTCACCGAGGAGGTCATGCGTGATGACGTACCAGCTTCGTATCGCTCCTTGGGCTTTGAGTATAATGGAACCACGAATCCGTGGGACCATCTCAGTCGCTTTGAGATCGCGGCAGCTCTACATAAATTTTCGGACGCTGTTATGTGCCGGGTCTTCCCGATGACTTTTACTAAGTCGGCGCAACTCTGTTTTAGCCATTTACCGCCTCGTTCTATCAGTAACTTTGACGAACTCAGTTCGGCCTTCCTGCACCAGTTCACGAGCTGCAGGAAGTACCAGAAAATGCCGCTTGAACTTTTCAGCCTAAAGCAGAAAGATAACGAAAGCCTGCGTGCCTACATTAATAGGTTCACAACGGCTATGTTAGAGGTACCTTCTGCGTCAGAAGAGCTGTTGGTAAACGCTCTGGCACAGGGCCTGAGAAGGGGAGAAATTTTCTAATTGCTGGTGGTGAAACCAGCTCTGAAATTTGGAGAGATCTTGGAGAGAGCGAAAAAGTATATCCATTTGGAAGAAGCTTTGAAAATCAAGAAAGAAGTAGAGAAGAAGAGGGAACGGTATGATAGAGATGAAAGGGCAACAGCGAAGAAGCCCAGGCCAGATCTGTTTGGAGGGAGACCTCGTTTCGACAGATATACCCCTTTGGCGACGCTGCAAGGTGAAATTCTGCAGGCAATAGAGAGATATCCAGAGCTGAAGTGGCCCAAGACGTACTCACAGAAGCCTAGGAAAGAAAGATCTGATCGATTCTGTCGTTTCCATAACGAATATGGACACAATACCGATGAGTGTACGCATCTGAAAGACGAACTGGAAAGAATGGTTCAGGCTGGGCACCTAAAGGAGTACGTCCGTATGAGGAGAGAAGAGGCCAGGTCTGGCAACAAGAGCTATGACAGGTTTAACCAGGGCAAGAAAGACCAGGATAGAAGCCGCTCTGATGGAAGACGGGCTGATCAAGCCCAAGTCATTCATGGGGAAATCCAGATGATCACTGGGGGAGCTGGAGGAGAATTCCAAGAGGACGCAGCACAGTTATGTCAGAGCTACGAAAGACTTAGTTCAAAAATCGCGCGATGTGGGACAAATGACCTCTACCCCTAACATCTGCTTTGGGTCAGAAGATGGTGATGGCATTTTGGTCCCGCACATGGATGATCTGGTTATAACGGCAATGATCGCCAATTATAACGTGCGATGGATCTTTGTGGACACCGAAAGTTCTGCCGACATCCTGTTTTATGACTGTTTCCGACAATTAAAATTGGACGTGGAGCTAGATGAGGTGACCACCTCTCTTGTTGGCTTTGCAGGAGGAGCCCTGAAACCAATGGGAGCGGTCAGGCTCCTCGTCACCCTAGGGGAAGATCCTTATAGGGTGACAAGGATGGTTCGTTTCTTGGTCGTAGATGTGCCATCCTCTTACAATGTCATGCTTGGTTGACCCTCCCTAAGTCATTTCCAAGCTGTAATCTCGGTTTTTCACATGAAGATGAAATTCCCCACTGAAGATGGAACTGGAGAGGTGAGAGGAGATCAATATGCATCGCGCCAGACGTATGTTGAGTGTATTCGGCGGAATGATGAGGAGGAGAGGATGAGCAAAAAGGCTCGGTTAGAGCAGCCACGGCGAGAGCTGGCGAGACGAGAGGAGGGGTTGATGTTGGTGGAAGTCGTTCCAGGCGATGAGAGTCGAACTCTCCGTGTGGGCGCGACACTTAATCCAGAGGTCTTGGCAGACCTGGTGGCGCTGCTGAGAGAGAGCGTGGATGTTTTCGCTTGGTCTCCCCAAGACTTGGTGGGGATCGACCCGGAGGTCACTGAACACCGCCTCAATATTTGCCCGGATGCGAAGCCAGCCAAACAGAAAAAACGTAATTTTGGGCCAAAAAAGGAGGCCATTATAGAGGCAGAGGTTGAAAAACTCTTGAAGACGGGGCATATTCAGGAAATACAATTCCCAGAATGGCTTTCCAATGCGGTGTTGGTCCCAAAGACGGATGATTGGCGGATGTGCATTGATTTCCGAGATCTAAATCGTGCCTGTCCAAAGGACCATTATCCCTTGCCAAGGATTGATCAACTCGTTGACTCCACCTCCGGCTGTGAGCTCCTGAGCATGATGGACGCCTCGCAGGGATATCACCAGATCAGGCTATCTAAAGAGGACTGGAAATGCGTCAGCTTTATAACCCCGAAGGGGACGTATTGCTATGTGGTTATGCCCTTTGGCCTTAAAAATGCAGGTGCTACGTACCAGCGACTGGTAGACAAAATGTTCAAGAATCAGCTTGGCCGAAATATGGAGGTCTATGTAGACGATATGTTGGTCAAGAGCACGAAAGCAGTATCGCATGTGGACGATTTAAGGGAAACCTTTGATACCCTACGAAAATACAAGATGAAGCTTAACCCTAAGAAATGCACGTTTGGGGTCAGAGCGGGAAAATTTCTAGGGTACATGGTCACAGAAAAGGGTATTGAGGCTAACCCCGAGAAATTAAGGGCCATTATGGAAATGCACGCACCTAAGAACATGAAGGAGATGCAATGCTTAGCAGGACGGATCAATGCACTGAGTAGGTTTGTGTCCAGGTCTGTAGAGAAGAGCTTGCCATTTTTCCAGGCCTTGCGGAAGAAAGCTAAATTTCAGTGGAGCGATGAATGCGAAGAGGCATTTCGATTATTGAAGGAGTACTTGGCTGGCATGACCTTGCTCATAAAGCCCGTTCAAGGTGAGCCCCTGATCTTATATTTATCCATGGGATAGCAGGCAGGCAGCTCTATCTTGATTAGGGAGGAAGGTAAAATACAAAACCAGTATATTTTTGGAGCAAGGTCTTGCATGTAGCAGAGGTCAGGTATGTGGAGGTGGAAAGGGCGATACTAGCTCTGGTTGGAACCGCTCGAAATCCGCGACCGTACTTTCTGTCCTACACCATAATAGTGCGAACCAGTCTCCCGTTGAAAACAATAATGGACAAACCGGAAGCATCTGGGAGGCTAGTCATATGGATTATAGAGCTCAGTGAATTTGATATCGCGTTTGAGGCTAGAACAGCAATTAAGGCTCAGGCCTTAGTGGATTTCGTCCAAGAAATGACTGGTCCCCTGGATGAGCTAAAGGAATGGAAAATTCTTACGGACGGCTCTGTCTGTAATCAGGGTTGCGGGGCTGGAATTGTCCTAGTAGATCCAACAGGCGTAACCATTGAGTTCGCCGGAAGGTTAAATGCAACGTTCTCTAACAATGCTGCTGAGTATGAGGACCTTTTGAGAGGGATTCAGATGGCGAAAGACCTAGGCGCAGAGCAGGTGTGCGCTAAGGTGGACTCACTGCTTGTTTGCAAGTAAATCACTGGAGAGTTTGAAACACGGGAGGAAAATATGCAGAGGTATCTTGCCAAATTCAGAGAGCTGGCAAAAGAAATGAAAGAGTTGATAGTCCTTCAGGTTCCTAGGGAAGAAAATGGAAGAGCTGATTTCTTGGCGAAGGTGGATAGCTCGGCTATAGATTGTCATGAACAAATGATCACTATATTAAGGGCACATGGGGAGTTTGGAGCTGAGCAGGTTTGCGCGGTTATGGAACGAGAGGACTGGCGTTCCCCTATAAAGGCGTACTTGGAGCAAGAGGTCTTGCCAGAGGATAAAAAGGAGGCAACAAAGGTACGAACCAGAGCTGCCAGATTCTGCCTAATCAAAGGAAAGCTGTTTAAACGAGGATTTGGCCAACCTCTTTTGAGATGCCTAAGCTAACCGGAGGGAGCTCTGGTGCTCAGGGAAATACATGAGGGTTGTTGTGGGAATCACTTGGGGGCTAGAATTCTGTCTAGTAAGGTATTGAGAGCTGGCTATTTTTGGCCCTCGTTGAGGAAAGAAGCCGAGGACTTCGTAAAAAAATGTGCGAAATGTCAGAAGATGGCCCCCCTAATTCATCAACCAGCGGAAGAGCTGTTAACAATGAGCTCCCCTTGCCCTTTCGCTAAATGGGGAATTGACCTGATCGGTCCGTTTCTGATGGCTCCAGCCCAGAAAAGATTTTTAGTTGTAGCAATAGACTATTTTAGTAAGTGGGTTGAGGCGGAAGCTCTCGCAAAAATAACGGAGGAAGCAGTGATGGGATTTATATGGAAAAATGTTGTCTGTCGTTTTGGTGTGCCCAGAGTTTTGATATCGGATAATGGTACCYAATTCACGGGAACCAAAATTAAGGCCTGGTGCGTTAAGATGAAAATCCAGCAGCATTTCATGTCTGTATATCATCCGCAGGCGAATGGTCAAGTCGAGGTAGCCAACCGCATTCTTGTCCAAGGGCTTAAGTCACGATTAGAAAGATCTGGAGGGAAATGGGTGGATGAGCTAAATACAGTACTCTGGGCATATCGTACAAACCCCAAGGAGGGCACGGGCGAAACTCCCTTTAGCCTCGTATATGGCATAGATGCTGTGGTCGAGCAAGTAAAAGGCTGATTCATAGTTTGATCAAAACTGGAAAGTTTGTATGAAAAGCATAAAATTCATGTATTTCATTAATTGCTACACAAAAAAAAGGTTGCCCACACCTCCTGCGAAGGTTGGCAACTTTGATTACATAAATTTGCAGGAAACGAAAAAGATAAAACCCAGATATTCATCTGGGCGAAGCACGCCGATCTGAGGCCAAGGCTCGGCGAGCTCGCCAGAGCTCACACTCGGTCTCATGTAGACGGCGGTGATATTTGTCAGATCGATCGGCAAGGGCATGAGCTTCGCCGGCAGCGACGGTCAGTCGATTCACAGATTCGGCTAGATCCGCCTTCTCCTCCTGGAGTTGGCGGTTAACTTGCCGAATTTCAGCCCACTGTCTTTTGTAGAAACGTTTCTCCTGACGTTTCCTCTCCAGCAGCCGGTAGAGATAACCAACTTTCTCCTTGAGCGCGACCAGTTGATCAGAAAGCTTGAATTTCTCCACAACTAGGGAGATGTTTTTTCTCTTCACCGTATTGAGTTCTTCGATCAAAGGAGAAGAAGACATTTTTCAGACGATTGATGAAAATAATGAAGCATGAATATACGTATTTATAAAGAAGGCAAGCACGTGACAGGGAATAAAAAGTACTAGGGTTTCCGGAATGACAGGAAACCCGAGAAGGCCAAAGGTCACAATACGACAAAACACATTTTTCATTAATCAAGAAGAGTTCAGTACAACGATGTTTTGTTACATGCAATAAAATAGATCATCCACACAGGCCATAACTACAGATCTGTCACTGAGAAAACATAAGGAGAATTACGCAGACAGGCTCCCTGGGCTGACCCCCCTCTCTTCCTCACGCTTGATCTGGCGTTTGAGACACCTCTGTAAAATCTTTCGCGAACTGCATGGACTCTTCCAAGTCACCTAAATTGGTGAAGGTTGGGGAATTGGACACCACCATCGCCAACTGTTCGGGGGGAGGAGAAGACGCCGAAGAAGAGGAACAAAAGTTCTGGCGAATGTGGTCGGCAAAAGCCAGATCATCCAGCTGATGGAGGCGGTCGTCTTCAGCAGCATAGGTGAAGGAGGTAGGCTCAGACGCACCAGTAATAGGGGCGGCTCGGTTGAAAGGCAGAGAAGGATTCTCGGATACCCATTTGGGATGAGCGTCCACGCCGAGAAGGAAGAACGCCTCCGCCTCGGAACCAGCAGGTCATAAAGCTCGAGCGATCCTAGAAAGGCCTGGCGCGTAGTAGCCTGAGTTAATTGGATCAAGCGCAGGCCTTCCTCGGAGTTCAGGAATCCAAGCCTCCCTTTTGCTTCTCCCTCCGCGAGGCCTTTCACTTCTCCATCGGCTTCGCCTTCAGCCTTGGCCTTTTTGGCTCTCTCCTTGAGCTTCTTGAGTTCCTCCTCGTGCAAAATGGCCTGAGCACGGGCCCTGCCCTCCACCTCCTGCTGTGTCTTCTTCGAATCCGATAGCTCCTCCTTGATCGTAGCCAGCTCTGCTTTGAGCATCTCCGCCTCGCCATCAAGGCCATGACACTTGGCCAACAGCTCCCTCCTTTGTTTCTTCAAAAGCTCGATCTCCTCTTTCAGATCTGTTTGCAGTAAAGAGCTGCGCGTCCGGGCTAGAAGAGAAGCTCTGAACACCACCGTCTAGAGGATAGAGCAGAGGAAATTTAGCCCAAAAACTTATAAGAATGGGATAAGAGACATATGGTGAGTGCTTTACCTGTGCCTTTGACCGGCAGAAGGCTTCTACCAGTTCGGGATCGGACATCTTGTCCGCGGTCCGGCGATCAGCGGTGGGAGCTAAGCCCATCATGAACTGCCTAGCAACTTCACCTGGGCAGTTCAGGACAGACCTGTTGAAGAAGATCTGGTTAGGGTTAGAGGGGACCTGAAAGGCCTGGGGGGCTACCTCAGGGATGACTTCTGGCTCAGACCTCTTCCTTTTTCGCTTCTGCAGCTGCTCTTCCTCAGGATCTTCAAAAAGCGGGATCCCTTGGACTGGGGCACCCAGCTCAGCTGCGGCTCTCCTGGCTGGCTCTAGATTCTTTCTTACTGTCCCAGAGGGAGGGACAGTAGCAGGAATGACCTGGGTCTGCCCTTGGGCTGGATCCGCCGGAAGAACTGCCAAGGTGACCTCCTCCAAAGTAGGAGTAGCTCGGGAGGATTCTCCCAGTAGGATCTTCTGACCAGCCCTGGCGGCCTTCGCTGCCTTGGCTTCCAAACGTGCCTGCAACATATTCACTGGAACAGGAAGATAGAGCTGTTAGTACTTATCAATGGTGAAATTACAAGGATAAACGAACGGGCGGCGTGAAATAATACCAATGCGATCGGGTAGGGGACCGCTCTGTTGTTGGGTTATGAAGAAGTTTAGAAGATCAGGTTTGAGGACTTTAGTGATGTCCATGGGCTTGGAGTTGAGGGTGGCTATTTTTTGGGCTACGTGAGGAGGCCTTTCACCCCTTGGTAGGGAGGCCTGCTGTGGCAAGAGATCGATGGAGAAAGGGGAAAAACCCCAATCTCCAGAACACTGGACGAAGAAGAACTTCTTCCTCCAGGCCTTATGGGATGTAGGCAGACCAAACAAGAAATGGTCGTCTGGTCTGGCAGAAAGATAGAAAAAGCCTGAAGAGATCTTAGCCAACAAAAGAGAATAAAGAGTTGGGCCGTGGGAGTTATCCCGGAATATTGGGCTGCTAGATGAAGACCCGCCATTACCCGTAAAACATTAGGGAGAAATTGATGTACCGGAATCTGGTACATCCGGGAAACAGCAAGGATGAAAGGGTGGACGGGAAGGCTTAAGCCGGCGTGGAATTGATCCACATAGAAGGTTAAATGTTGCGGCGGAGGAGCGGAGGCTCTCTCGTCCAGTGACGGACTGGTGAAAATAAAATCGTTGGTAATATTAAAGGTGGCACGGATGTCTCGCAAGGTTTGATTACTAACTATGGAGGAGATATTGTCAGCAGGGGGATTTGGGGGAATTACGGGGGGTCTCCCTAAGGGTGCCGGAAAACCCTCTTGGGGAGCCGCCGGAGGCGACTCGGAAGAAGAAAAATTTACAGTGGAGGTAGAGTTCTCCGGTGCGGCGGATGAACTCCCCCCGGTGGAATCAGATTGAGGAGGAACTACTGACATGATTAAAAGGGATGAGAGGGTACCTGGTTGTAAGATAGCGAAGGCTGAACGAAAGTGGAGCGGAGTTGTAAAATCGCCGGGATTTTGAGAGGGAGAGAAATTCGGGATGCTGAAAAGATAGAATGTGAAAAGTGAAGAGAAAGAGGGAATATGGAGGGACAAAAAGAAAGTTAATGAATTTGAAAATCGGAAATCGAGGAGGGCGGGATTTGATGGGATCCCCGCATTTAATGCAAACAGTACTTTGCGTGGTGAGCTGGAGCGTCAACCGCCCTAGGTCAAATCACACGCCACCACGTTTTCAGTTACGGAAAAGACGCGTGGGAACAAGGACCTTTCGGTGAGACAAACCGACAACACTAATGCCAATAATTAGGACTATTTGGCAGGCGGATATCTCGGGATTCTCCCAGTACGAGAAACCATAAAAGACAGAACGACCTCATTTATTTCAAAAAGAGCCTTAAAATATTACAGATCTACCCCAACTCTTCGGGGGGAGGAGTTGATAAGACAATATGTATGCGCCAGACCTGGTTTGGGGTAGCTCTGACTCAACGTAGTTAGACACATTATGTGAGGTCTAGAACAGCTCTGTCTCAGAGAAAGATCTAAATAACCCTCTTACCGACGTCAGGAATAGCAGGAAGAGGTGGTTATCGCCCATGTCCCCTCCTGAACATAGCTATCTTGGGGAAATCACTAAGCCTGAGGATTATGCCGAGCTGAAGTTTCGTGGACTGGTGTGGGTGGCAGACCTGGTTCCTTGAATTCTGTTGAAATCTCAGAGCTAAGAAAGCACGGAGTAGAGGAAGACCTGGAACAAGGAAGTCCTGTTTCTCAGACTCCCTAGGGGGAGGCAAGTGGGACCACTTGTCAGAATTTGTTACACAACGGCCCGAGATTCGCGGCGTGTGCTCCTGAGATCCCGGCTGGGGTCCCCACTAGGAAAAGTTATAAATATCTCAGTCCATAGGCTGAGAGAGGGAAGTCATTCTCTTGAGCATTCTTGCTTTCTTTCTGGAAAAATATTTCAAACGCTTACTGACTTAAGCATCGGAGAGGTTTCCACCGGAAAATCACCGGTGGTCCTTTCTAACTCTTGTCTGTGGTGCAGATCAGGAAGGTGTTCAAGGTTTCAGTCATTCTCAACGTTGGTTATTTTTTGGGTTGAAACAATTATTATTTTGCGTAAGATACTAATTTATTCATATAAATATATAGTATGTGTATCAATGCATTATATTGGAATCTGATAAAGAGATTTAGAATATATTTAATATTTATTTTTTTGGGCGTAATAATTTATTATTATTATTATTATTATTATTATTATTATTTTATCTTTTTTATTTCCCTTTGTTTTATTTTGGCGTAACATTAGTGTTTTATATATATTCTTAATGTTATTTTTAATTCATTATATTATGATTAGATAAAAAAAATTAAGTTTATATTTTTTATATTTGTTTCCCTTTTGTAGTAATTTTATATTACTCGTATTTTTCTTAAATAAATATTTAAAATTATAATAACATTATTTCAACTTTTATTGTAAGTAAAAATTAATTAAACCTATATAGATTTTTTCTAATTAGATATAAACTATTTATATTTTTGTATTAGAAAAATAAAAGTAAGATATTGAATTGGCCAAAATATGTTAAATAAAATATTAAATTAGTTAACATGTAATAAAATAAAAATATTGAATTAGGCAAGTATAATACTAGGAAAGTATTAAATTAGGTAAAATATAATAAAATAAAAAAAAATACTAAATTTGGTAAATATTAGGCTCGAATGACACCGAAGCACCACAATTTTTTCCAAAGCTATCGAAACGTGGGAAACAGACACATAGAGGATTTTGCATCTATATATATATATATATATAGAAGTGGGTTCACATGGGAACCAATCACTATGTGGGATAGGAACCTACTAAGTTACATAGTATGTAATGCTATTTATGATTCATGTACATGCTAATTAAAATAACATTAAAAATTAATGGAACATAAAAATAGCAATGTGGAAATATAATATAGCGGTTCTTAGGTTCCTTCCTAGGAATCGGTTCTCATATGATCTGAATCCTATATATATATATATATATATATATATATATATATATATATTGAAGGAAAAACACAATTAGTGTGC
The DNA here is from genome assembly GCA_014905375.1 of Phtheirospermum japonicum. Lineage (NCBI taxonomy): Eukaryota > Viridiplantae > Streptophyta > Magnoliopsida > Lamiales > Orobanchaceae > Phtheirospermum > Phtheirospermum japonicum. The sequence goes on from BMAC01000758.1 coordinate 540,582, forward strand.
CTTCGTCAATAAGTTATTGATGAGGGTAATTTTGGTATTCTTTAAGCCTTATGTAATTATGGAATTGTGTAATTGGTGCCCTATATAAAGGGCCCCCTGATTAATGAGAACCCTAATCATTCTCTGTCTCTCTTTTGTCTCGTACCTTTTCTGCTTTACTTTTACATTTTTCTACTTCTACTATTACACGTTATCAACACGAGATTGCTCTTGAATTTTTGAAGGTACAATCGGACAAATCAACATTGCTCTTGAATTTTTGAAGGTACAATTGGACAAATCAAATTTTTTTACAAGGTACCTTCGATCCTCATTAATTATTTGACAATTTTTAATTTTGTTCTGCGTATTTATGAAAGTTGCGTATTCGGAGGAGTTTATCTGCGTATCTGTATTGACTGTTCTGCGCATTCGAAGGAGATGAATTTTTACTTTTATACTTTTCTACTTCTACTTTTACACGTTATTAAGGAAATTTATTAGGTGCATCTGGGTGCACCTTGCTAGGCGCACCCTGTTTTACGTGATGATATATGATAGTTATACGTGATGATACATGACAGTTATATGTGATGATATATGGTAGTTATACGTGATGATATGTGTCAAAAATTTAGAGTTTAGGGTTTATTTTCCTATTTTAGGGTTTAGTTTTCCATTTTTAGTGTTTAATATTTCATTTTAAGGTTTATATTTTTATATTTGTTATTTAATTTTCCATTTTAGGGTTCCGACAAAAATCTATCATTCTGCCAGTTATATGTGATGATATGTGTTAGTCATATGTGATGATATGTGCCAGTTATATGTGATCATATGTGTCGGTTATATGTGATGATATATGATAAAAATTTAGGATTTATAGTTTAATGTTCAATTTAAGAGTTTAAATTTTCATTTTAAGGATTAATTTTCTATTTTTAGGGTTTAATTTGTTGTTTTAGGTTTTTTTTTAATTATAGGATTTTAAATATTAGATATAGAATTTCAATTACTTGTGATGATATGTATCAGTTATATGTGATGATATGTACCAGTTATATGTGATGATATATGTCAGTTATATGCGATGATAGATTAAATTACAGGGTGCACTTTACAAGGTGCACCTGGGTCCATGGTATACGCTCTCCGTTATCAGCATGAGATTTCTCTTGAATTTTTGAAGGTACAATCGGACAAATCAACATTGCTCTTGAATTTTTGAAGGTACAATTGGACAAATCAAATTGTTTTACAAGGTACCTTCGATCCTCATTAATTATTTGACAATTATTAATTTTGTTCAGCGTATGTATGAAAGTTGCGTATTCGGAGGAGTTTATCTGCATAACTGTATTGACTGTTCTGCGTATTCGGAGGAGATGAAATTTTGCGTGTCTGCATGCTTATGAATTCAGTTTTAATTCTGCTTTTCTGCGTATGTATGAATTGACTGTTCTCTGTTTTAATTCTATATGTGAATTTATGCATGTATCTATTTTGCATGTGCATGCTTATGAATTCAGTTTTTAATTCTGCTTTTCTGCGTATGTATGAATTGACTGTTGTCTGTTTTAATTCTATATGTGAATTTATACATGTATGCTTATGAATTCAGTTTTAATTCTGCTTTTCTGCGTATGTATGAATTGACTGTTCTCTTTTTTAATTCTATATGTGAATTTATGCATGTATCTATTTATGTATGAATTGATTGTTCTCTGTTTTAATTCTATTATGTGAATTTATGCATGTATCTATTCTACTGTTCTATTATTTATGCATAGTATGTATCTATTCTACTGTTCGTACTGCTTTTGTTGGAAAAAATTTTTGCACTTTGTTAGGATTGAGTTGGGTCCATCGGTTCTTATACACAACTCTTCCACCACTGAACTGCTTGTATTTCATGTGTAATTTTTACTCTTAATATGGATTATTGTTGTATGACTGCCCCACATAATTTTCTTCTAAAGGATCTTCTCACTGATCATTGGTTCTTGAATTCAATTGGTCGTTAAGTTCATCAATTGCATAGCCATCTCTATAACAAAACGAGTATGGAATTCAACGAAAAAATACGAAATTTCACGAATTAGTATGAGATTTGACGAAGCAGTATAAATTTCACGATATAATATGAAATTTTATGATGGAGTATGGAATTTGGTTAGAGTCCGACATCGATTGTAGTAAAAAACTTAAAATGACAAAGACATTGTTAAGAAAAAGATGGCTTTTCCCAGATGAAATGAGAATTGCACTAATAAATTGACTAATTAAACTCATGTTTCTATAATCAATTCGATCCCCTGGTTGAATCAGGGGCAACCGCCTATGAAAAGATTGCTTGGATTTATGAAAGGGTCGCTTGGATTTATCCATGGTTTGTTTATTTAGTTTATTTCTTATCCTGAAAGGCGGAGAACTGAACCATAATTCTCTTTCTTCATCCTTTTTTCGGTGGACATGGCGAAGGCTCATGCACTTACACTTAGGAAAGGTTCTGACCTAGCTTTTTCTCTACAACTATCTTCTCTTTGTATGTATGAAAACAGATTCATCTCAGGTCTTTTGCCAATTCGAATTGAAGGGTGATATAAAATCGGTCTATTTCCGACATCATATCCATAGTTAGCGCATTCATCATAGTTAGCAGTTCCAGCTCCGTATCAAGGTCACGGAATTTCATCCTTAAGCTGGATAGCCTTTAGGCTTAGTTAGTGTTGAGTAATCCCCCCCTTATCAGAGAGATTAGTTTGACCTGCTATTGGAGGCCGGTCGTAAAGCTGGTTCGCCGGCAACGGCAGCTCGTGGGTATGTGTTAAACGATGGAGGCCCGTGTAAACTTAGGTCTAATGATCTTCCTGGTCCTTCGGGTTGTTTCTAGTTCTTTTGGGGTTATAGTTGATGGTTGTTTCGGAATTCCATCTCTACTGCAGGTCTTATCAATAAAATTTCCATTTATTTGCGATCTAGGCATAGCTAGCAATCCATTCTATAATTCTTCTCATACCCTCTTGCGGGAAAATGATCTCAATTTTTACTCTAAGGGCTCAATGTGTAAATAAAGAATCTTTTTTGGCATGAAATGGATATATCCATATATTATATTTCTGACTCATATTTATGAGATGATACAATATGGCAAAAGCTATACCGAGAGCTGGTTCGCGTAGGAATGTACGYATTGGTTCACGTAAGAGTGCACGTAGAATACCAAAAGGAGTTATTTCAAATGATTCCATCTACCCACTTTGGTAGAACATCTTTCCTCGGATTCATTGGAACCTTCTTTTTCAAAACATGACTCTCCAGCTAGGCCATTTTCTTGCAGGAGTGCTAATGCGCGCCCTTACGTTTTCTTGTTCAACTCTTTGACAACATGAAAAAACCGGCCCGCCCGTCTGCTGCTAGGTCTGGGAATGGCGCCTCTAATATGGAATGAAGATGTGTGTGTAAAAGAAGCAGTATATTGATAAAGAAAGTTTTTTCCGAAATCAAAAGAGCGATTAGGTTTAAAAAATAAAAGATTTCGAACCATCTTGTTATCCTATAACATAGACGAATTAAAGGAAATGAATGTACTTTTACTTAATGAAAAAAAAAGTCAAACTTGAACCTGGCCAGTTTCTAACCCAGGTGAGGACTTGCATGTTTAGTAACTATGACCATTTTGCTATATCTATTGCTTGATAAATTTTGAATCAGTTTTTGTTATATAACTGTTCCTTCCTGTGAAAAAAAAAGGAATCTGCATCTGACAGAGTCGAAACCGGGTCCCCTAAGAACTTTTGTTTCATACACGTCTTCTACCACTACACTGGTTGTATTCTTTGTTTGTATTTTACTTCTTTTAATATCAGTTTGTTATCTACTGCTTTTAATTACTAAATTAAGATCTTTTCAATGCATCATATGTGATTATATATACTATTTTTCCTGGTGCATAATTTAATCATATTTATATGCGTATGCTCATGATAATGAAAATTCATGAGAAATACAAAATAATATAAACTTGTCATGTGATAAAAGTAATTTCACAAAGTATCAAAAAACGTGATATGTGGCTTACGATCTTAAAATCTAATTCATATTCTTGAAAAAAAAATTGTAAATCATTACAATTACGTAATTCAAATATCTCCAACCTTGTTTTATAAGATGGTTGAACCCACTCGTCCCGAATTTGAAATATTGGACTCAGAAGGAATTGAGTACCATCATTGGGTTTCAGATGTGGAAACTACTTTCATGGGAAATGATTTTACATCCACGATCATACCATCCACCGATCCAACAGACAAAGAACCGTTAGATAAAATTAAAGTAAATGCCCTATTGTTTTTGCGGCGTCATATTGACCCAAGATTATGCTGGGAGTACCTTCAGTTGAAGACGCCCAAAGAACTATGGGATGCCCTCAAGGGTCGTTTTGGAAACATACATGACACTTTGCTTTCAGAATTGAGTGTTCAGTGGAATGAAATCCGCTTACTTGACTATAAGAGGGTCAATGACTTCAACAAGGACATGTTGCGCTTAAAAGCACGTCTTACCTTCTGTGGAAAGCAAATCACGGAAGATGATATGATACAAAAAACTCTATCTACTTTTCCTACTTCAACACTTATACTAGCGAACCAGTATAGGCTCAAGTATGATAACAAAAAGATTACAACTTTTAATAAGTTGATTAATATACTGCAAGTAGCTGAGAGGCATGATCAGGTTCTCTTGAACAATAATGCTAGACCTGCTGGGACAAAGAAAATTCCCAAAACTAATTATGGTCAAGCGAATAGTGGAAAGAACTCCAAAACAAAGGGTACTGGACGTGTTAATCCCCCTCAAAGTGGTAATTATGCACCACGAGGCAGGGGTCATGGGGGCCGCAGTAGAGGCCGTGGTAGGGGCCGTGGAGGCTCTCCCCATGTATGGCGCAAAGAGTGGCCATGGTAATATTGATACTGGTGGTTATTGGTACCAGAATTGTCACGCAAGTGATAAGGTGACAGCCATCTACAAGAAACTTAGAGAGTCTAAAGAACAAGAGACTCACTATGTGGAAAATGGAGATCTTGACGCTGATGTCAACCTCACGATTGCGGACTTCAATGGCAATAAGAACCTTGATCAGTCACTTGATGTTCCTGATTTTGAGTGATCTACTTCATCTATTTACTTATATTTCAAGATATTTGTGAAGGCATGATTGCCTCCTTTTATTGAGAATATGGAATTTGGTATTTTTTGAATTAGATTTACTTTGGACAAGATATTTATTTGATTGGATTATTAATAATTTCGAATTTCATTCTAAAGTATTGAATGTATTCGACTTTATTATTTACAAATATATGTGCTTGGTTCAAATACATCAATAAGATGTGCGAAAATACATCTTATGCATAGAGCTACATATTCGAATGAGAAGTATATCATTCAAGATCGTCCACAACACTCCAATGAATTAGAGAGATTCCTCTAACTTTTTCCATTGCACTATCACAACTTTCACAAGGAATGTCGCGCGGCGAAATAGAGTGCTCAGCTGATAGTGGGACTACTCACACAATTTTAAGGAATAGACAATTATTTATTAAATTAATTCCTTGTAACTCATCTGTGACTACGATGATTGGGACATCCCAACTAATACTGCCAAGTTCTTGATGCTTGATGGCACAATGATAACAACCACAGAAGCTCTATATGCACCTAGAGCAAATCGAACCTTGTTGAGTTTTAAAGATATTCGTGCCAACGACTATCACTTGGAAACTCAATGTGAGAATGAAAATGAATACACACACACACACACACACACATATATATATATATATATATATATATATATATTACCTCTAATGAATGTGGAAGAAAACACATCTTAGAGAAACTAATGAGTCAATATAGTGGGTTATACCTTACTACTATACGGATTATTGAATCTTATGTCGTCACCAATAATGAACTATGTGACGCTTACTCATATAGGCTTTGGCATGACCGTCTTGGACATCCTGGTCGTGACATGATGATCCGTATTTTTGAAAAATTCACACGGACATCCTTTCTTTCGAGTGACTCATAAAGTGGGATATAAACGCGATGTACTGCCCAATGTTGGTACTACTACTGCACAAGTGCAACTAATAACTTGTGAAGAACAAGATGCATTACCTACATATCACTCCGCCTCAATATCTATCTCAAAGGCACATCACTCGTTTTGCAAAGCCTGCTCTTTAGAAAAAATAGGATCGAGACCTTCCTATGGTATAGATACAAAGCAAAACATTCCACTCTTACAAAGAATCCAAGGTGATACATATGGACATAACCATTCAAAATGTCGATAATTAAAGTATTTTATAGTTTTGGTCGATGCTTTGGCACGTATTGTCCATAGAAATGTTGTATTTGCAAAAATTCTAGCACATTTAATATGATTGAGGACTCACCACCCTTATCAAACACTCAAACTTATAATGCTAGAGAGTTTACATCAAAAGTACTTGATGACTATTGCATTTTAATAAAGATCGATGTATTGGATCTTGTACCCTAATGTGCATATATAATAAGGTCTCAAAGAAGACACCGTCAAAAAGAATATATATGTTGATTAAGACAATATTTATGTGCACTCATTTGTCTTTGCACAGTGTTATGCAATATTGCACGCAACTCTTACTTATTCGTTTATGAACCCCTGCTAACCAAATATTTTGCGTAACAGTTGGTAACTAGATATAAGCCTGATAATTCATATCTACGCATATTTGATTAAGCAGTATATGTGCCTATTGCGCCCCCAAAACGCATTCTATGGGTTTTCAAAGACGATTAAGTATTTATGTTGGATATGAATATACAACAATCATCCGCTATTTAAAACCTTTGACATACGATCTCTTTATGGCTAAATTAGCGAATTTGTCACTCTAATGAGACAGTCTTCCCGTCGTTAGGGGGAGATAAGAAAAAGTATTTTCTAATGGAATGACATGAATAGTTTTATACTATGTCTCATTATGATCCCCGCATTTCACAATGTAACGTGAAAGAAAAGTAAAGTGAATAATTGATCATCAAAGTATAGAAGACTCAATTTCTAAAGTGACGAGATCATATATATACAAGCTGCAAATGTGTTTGCAAGGTTAAAAGTCCCAGTGAAGGGCACAATGTCACAGATTAAGACATTGCAACCATACTTAGTGGAGGTGTGGTTGAGGTCTTGACTCCCAAAAGGAACAGGGGGAGGTCACTTGGTTCGATCAATACTCGCCCAAGTAATAAGAGGGAATGTATGGCACAACTTTAATTGATCATCAATGAAGATAATGACTCTCATGAGATTATCTCTGATTATACTTATGTCCATGAATCATTACTGGAGGACGCTCCGAAGTTTAATATGATTCCAGAGAATAAAGGAATCTCAATGTACAATGAGAGTTTATATGAGTTGATGGAAAAACTTTTTCATACACATTGATGATATATACATTGTTGCTCAAAGAATCATAGAGCACAATAGTATCGAACCACGCTCTATTGAAATATCAATATAGAGCAAATTGACCTAAATGTAAATAATCAATCCAGGTAGAACTAAATTCACTGACAACAAGGTAGGTATTTGGTTTGGTAGTGCTAACCTCACCAAGTGTAAAGCTTGTAGGATATAAATAAAGTTTTGTCAGAAAGCGTAATGAGAAAAATAAAGCCATGAGATGCAAATCTAAACTTGAAGCACAAAGTTTCTCAAAACGCCCTGAAATTGACTATGAGGATATGTACTCTCTCATAATAGATGTTCTAATTCCAAAGAACTGAGAATGCAGCTTATACATGTGTCTACATCAAATCTCTATGGGGATCATGATTTAGAGATATATACAAAAGTGCTTGCTGGCCTTTCATTGCCAAGGCAAGTGACTGTAAGCCACAGAGTGCATTTGCAAATTAAATTGAAACACTCACTTTATGTATTAAAATAATCCAGACCGATGTGGTATAACCGTCTAAGTGACTACTTGATTGGGAAAAGATAATCTATGCCCTTGCGTATTAATAAGTTCCAAATTTGTGATTATAATTGTATATGTCAATGAAAGGAACAGAACATCCACTCTTAATCAAATAAGAGATATCGCTAGTTATTTGAAATTCTTAATTTGAGATAATGCATCATGTGAAAACTCGGTCATGTTAAGGCTTTAAACTAAAACCGAGTTTGTGGAATACTAAATTCTACAGTTTTCTTATATCCAAAAGATGATCAGGCAATTAAATATGTATAAGTGCAATATGTTAGCACTCCTATGATTGGTCAAAGTGAAGATATAAGGAAATATCAATTTCGTCAATTGAATGAAGAAGAACTGATGGGAGATGGAACTCTCTACCTACATACATTATGCGCATTATTATACCATTACTAATACACTTGACCAAATATTACTTTCTCAAAATTTTTATCTTGATTTAACTCAAGAAAGCGCAATGTCACTGGAATGGAATCAAAATGTAATTTGATACGTAAATGAAACCATTGACGCGAGTTTATTTTTCCCATTCATAAATATAATTGGACTGCAGATGGTCTTGTAATCCCTATAGAAAATGTTGAGTTTACTTTCTACTGTGAAACACCAAATAGTATCATTGATGTTGGTTACTCATTCGATCCATGTAAAGAGATCATTATTATACATGTAGTAGTTTGTGAGTATCTACGATAAATGTTATGATCATTCATATATCTAATGATAGTGGTGTGAACTATATCACTGAAGAAAATGTGATAATATGAGTAATATAACCACAACTATTCTACAACCAACAATTACGCACTTTCTCAAGAATCACGTAAATTGAGGAAGTGGAGACTTTCAAAATTCTCTTGATAGATGTACATATCAGAGAAGGGTGTACACTTTAGGGGAAGTCTCAACATAGGTGTGTTGTACTCTTTTTCCTTAGACCAAGTTTTATTTTTTCCATTGGGTTTTGTTACTTGGCAAGGTTTCAATGAGGCAACAATGAAACACCATTTCACCCATTGACTTGGCACAAGGGGGAGTGTTGAAGGAAAAACACAATTAGTGTGCCTTCGTCAATAAGTTATTGATGAGGGTAATTTAGGTATTCTTCAAGCCTTATGTAATTATGGAAATGTGTAATTGGTGCCCAATATATAGGGCCCCTTGATTAATGAGAACCCTAATCATTCTCTGTCTCTCTTTTGTCTCGTACTTTTTCTACTTTACTTTTACACTTTTCTGCTTCTACTTTTACAATATATATATATATTAGGTTCAAATGAGAACCATATCCTTATTCGTGAACCTAAAGTCTATTATGGGCCTTAGATCTAATTAAATTGATGGATCAGATTTTTTGTTTTTTTTTTTATTAAAACCATTAGGATTATATAATAAAAACACTGTTGGTGTATATAACTGATATTAATAAAGCATTCTAATTGTATAATAAAAGCAATATTGGTATATAATAAAATAATTAGTTCGCAGGTTCGCAATTAATAAGGGAGAGTTCTCATTGGAACCCACCCATATATATATATATATATATTTTGCAACCAAAGTGTGCCATAAAAAGTCAACAAGCCACAATGGGTCTGTGAGTAAAAATTAATTATTTCTCTAATATTTGATTAAACTCCACAAACTCTTATTTTCCCTTTTCCCAAATTTCAATTGTTCTCTATTTACTCATTAACATCGCTAAACAACCGATACCGCCACTCATCGCCAATATTTATTATAGTTTAATTTATTATTTAAAGTTTAATCTGTAAATTTAAAGTTAAATACTTATTTAATTTTACAGTAAATACTCTGTTTGAGAAGTAAACAACTTGTTTTTATATTAAAAGTAGTTTAACGAAGAAATTATGTTGGTTCAAACCTATCAAATTAATTTTAAGCAAATCAACCCAAAACTATTGGTTTCTTCCTTATTAAATTGGTTATGATTTTATTATTTTTTAAACTGAGGTGTTGGTTTGTTTTAACATATACTTCTTAAACACTGTAAACCAACCCATGAACAACCCTATCTGAAACAGACCAGGCAAGGTCTTTTGCCGTCCGAAAGGCAAATCTGACCTTGAAAATAGAGACTCGTAATAATTTCGGCTCATCTAAATATTTTCCTTTGGCCTGGTGGGATGACCCCTTGAAAAATCAAGTTCACTCAAGTGGTCTTGTTCATTTTTAGAGCACCTCCAATTGTGTACCATGAATTGTCTTTGTCTATGACATGGCAAATTTAGTAGAAATGATTAGAAAGGGTTCTTGAGTGGTGAATGTAAATTTTAGAAAATAATAGATTAATAATTAGGTAAAGAAGAGAGAAACAAATTACTTGACAAAATAGTGAGTGAATAAAAAAGTATTGACAATGTCTAACAAATCGCCTAGACATACACAGTGTGCTAGACAATGTCCACATTTTTTATTGCCATGTAAAATTTTTGACCCTATGTGAAAAATATTTCACTTCATGTGCTCTTACATTAGAGTTTGAATGCGGCCAATTGGATATATTCTCAATTTAGAATTTTTTTTTTTTTTTTTTTTACAAACAATTACCACTATTAACGCATTTCAAATTTTTTTTTATCTCACCAAGTACTTCAAATATTTTTTAAGAAACTTATCAAATCTCTAATAATTTTGACACAATTTTCCATAAGCTTCACTATTCATATTTAAATATTTTTAACTACCAATCATTGTGTTTTACTATTTTTATATCAAATAAACTTTAATCATTACATTTATCATCTCATATTCATTCATACTTTCAAAAACTCATCATCCACTAGTGCAAAAAATGCGATTGGAGGCGGTTCAAAACATCCTTTGGAGGCGGTTATGAACCGCCTCTAATATTGGCGACGCTTAAAGTAAAAAAAACGGGCAGCGGTTCTAAGAACTGCTGCCAAATATAAAAACCGGGCAGCGGCTATTATATAAGAAGCGCTGCCAAAACCAACCGATGCCAAATATGGAACCCGGGCAGCGCTCCTTAGCGAACAGGCGCTGCTAATACTAATATTAGCAACGGTTATTAGTTAAAAACCGATGCCAAACGTAGTATTAGCAGCGCTTGTTAACAAGAAGCGCTGCCAAAACCAACCGATGCCAAATACGGAACCCGGGCAGCGCTTCTTAGCTAACAAGCGTTGCTAATACTACTTTTGGCATCGGTTCTTAGCTAATAACCGTTACGAAAAAAAGTATTAGCAGCGCTTCGTAACTAAGAAGCGCTGCCTGGGTTCTATTTTTGGCATCGGTTCTGAGCGAACAACCGCTGCCAATTTTTTTTTTCCCTCCACCTAAAATTCACAAAAACAAAAAGAGCTCCAAAAATCCAAATAATCTGCCCCAAAAATTCACAAAATAAGCTCCAAAAATTCACAAATTCTGAAAATCCCAAAATTTATTATAAATCATACAAACCAAAATATTCATAACAAATACAAATTGTCCAAACAAACATCCTTCATGTCATAAATAGCAAACAAGTGTTCAACCCTTAAATTCAACAAATGCTTACACCCACTCCACAAATGTTATTATTCTTGGTAATGAAAAATATGAATCATGTTGTGCTACTCAGAAGCACCCCTAGAATTGAAACTCAATCTGATCAATGAATGTCAAGATGGAGACTTTTTACCTCCTTGGCGACATCAGTAGTGTTGAGGACGACAATATTGTTTGAACCAGTCTTTATAAAGTATATGGGTCCGTATGTCTCGGCTTATTTGGTGAAAGTCTTGTGGGGTTTCTTCTCTTTCAGTTGCAGCAAATTTCCAACCACCCGTAGCCCCGGAACCTCTGCACTCAAACCATCGCTTTTTTTTCAATTTCGAACATATAGTTATACAACGGCATAAACAAATGCTGATAAGAAAGCCCTTCACAATAACTAAAACGAACATCTTTTATCCAAGTCTGGCCCGAAAGTTCTTTCTATCAAGGGATGCTTCAAAATTGTTAAATAATTATAAGTTTGATGGGCAGCTTCAAATATAATCTAAGCATTACATGCCAAACGATTTTCTTTCGGAAAGTCAGTATAGGATCTTAACCTGATTATTCAGAGTACACCATGAATGTAAAATCCAACTACTCAAGTATTGTATAAGATGGAACTTCCTTAAAAAAAGGAATAAAATAAAGATAATAATAATAAAAAATAATAATAATACAATGGGCAGAGTTAGGCAAATGATGAATAATAAAAATAAATATATATAAGCTCGACCACAATATGATTTATACTACACTTAAAACATGCCAGTTCGACCATTATCTGTTTTATACTACACTTTAAAACATGTTAGGTTCGTGTCGTATTAGAAACATACTTACATTCGTGTTAAGACACGGATGGGAACGAAACGTGCCGTTCAAACGCTTGAGCACTTGGGCCACGTAATTCGGGTAATTGCACGAGAAGGCTCTTGGGATGATATCTCTATGCATCATCACACAACGAACATGATTCTCGTCCGATCCTAATTGGTCTAATATCTTCTGGCCCCCACAAAAGACGAAATGCGACCCGAAAGTGACAACCGGAAGAAGAGAAGTTGACTTGACTTCATTTCTCGTCAGAAGCATCAAGTTGACTAAGAGAGCTAGACTGCCACCTAGCGAGTGCCCGGTGAATTGGAGCTTTGCTCTGTTGCCGTATTTGATCAGGTGCTCTTTTATTTCCAGCATGAATTGGTCGTATATGCCCTTTGCCACTTCCCTTTTGCCGCTTCCTATATTTATCTGTGAACCAACACATTTGTTTTCCCTGTTTGCATAAGAAATAATAATTTCTTAATTTTTTTTTAATTTTGAAATAAACACAAAAAAACATCCCTCCTCATGCTTTAAGATTCTAAATCCTACTTGTTTTAGAGTCAAAAGCTGAAAATCACTTTTTTTTTTCGTTCCAAGTACTCACCTCAAGTTTAGTCCTTTCGAGAAACAAATTTTCCTGCCAAGATGCTAGTGAATCTGAACCCTGCAATTCACCATACCTTTATTTGTCAAGCCTTATAATTTTTATTTTTTATTTTTTTTATATATAAGAAAGTAATTGAAAGCTCAAGAAAACAATTTTTTTTCTTCTAAAATTCTACAAGCACATCATTTTATTTTATCAAAGCACTTTAAAAACTAAGTTAATCTACATCATGAAACTTAATTCTTTATAGGTAAGAAACATAATTACTATTACTGTGATTAAGAATGAAAAAATGACTTGAATAACAAAGCAGCGAGTGTAAATGGTGGAATCATCGCAAACGAACCATTCGCATGGCGACGAATGAAGCGACTGAAGATCCTTCACCGCCTTCTCTTTCTGCTTCACGCTTACAGCAACGACAGCTGTCATTGTCGAAGCCGCCACATGGGCAGCCATCTTTTCCGACTTGTGAGTTCTCGTAGAAACATTATGCTCGTTTTCATCTAGTGTTAGTGACATGTTTTGTTCACTACCTGCAAGCCAGATAATGTCTCATTTCAAAAACTCAATTAACTTATGAACTAATTTAATAAAATGAATTTGATTTATTTTTTAAAATCAAAGCTAACAAGAAAAATATTTAGTTTTCTCCTAAAGAACGCAAAACACTTATGAACACTTAACAACAAGCTAATCTCAGCTCATATCCAATCTACAAGTACAAAGTCGATGCAACTTTCTTGGAGTATCAACATGTTGTTTTAGCTGGTGTTGAAAGCCTGCTTAAACAAGAAAGTTACTATTTCTGGTGAATAAGCTATAACATAAAGTAAAGCTATAACAATTTTTAATAGTAATAATAATAATAATTAAAATTATCGCACTTGTATAAAAATTACCTTTGTGAGCGAGATATCTTTGTCCTTGGACTGAAAATATATCTCTAGAAGTTTCAAGGACCTGGGAGATCAAAACCAATAAATTTAAAAATTCATAGTTTAATTTAACAAACAAACTTCCACTACCAGTAAATTTAAACAAAGAAAATAACTGAACCTCCTTATAAAAATTGGGTGGCGAAAGACATACCTTCGGCGGCGAGGCGGCGTGCGAGAAGGTGGGCATTCTGGTCCGCTAGAATGAGGTGGTGGTTTTCACAATCAGCGGTTGCTGCATGTGCCACGTGGTCAAGCAGCTCCTCTTCGGCCTCGTTATCGGGCCCACCATCGTCGACTAGGCAAATAAGTTGCGATATCAGCCCATTTGTTTCCAAATTGGGCTTGCAGATCGATCACCGTTCTCTCCTCCTCTGCCAAAAACTTTACATCGCTACAGGAAACAAATAGAGCATATTCATTTCATCCAATAAAACAACAAAATTAACAATTTTCGTGTGTGTTTTAGAAAATCCACCCAAACTCAATAAGTACCATTTCTTAGAAATAATCTAGAAAATGGTAAGACATTTCATCATACATATATCAAACTCCAATATTTTTTATTTATTAACAAAAAAAAACAAAAAAAAACTCAAGACTTGCTCGCAAAATTACTATCAAGAATAGCAGAAACTGGACTCCAGAATCATCAAATTCACACACATAGACAAGGAATTCAGAAGCTTGCACCATAGCTTAGCAACGCAAACTACAAAATTTACTAAATAAGGGCAAATTATGGAAAAATGCGAATTTGTTCCACCTAAAACACAAATTGAAGTCTATCAGAATTGTGGCAATTCGTCATACGCTTCTCAAACTCATATATATATGTGTGTGTGTGTGTGTGTGTGTGTATCCAATTTGCTAATATCATCATATGCATAAAATCACACAACCAAATCATTTTTTTTTCCATAATTTACATAGATAATCATTGCAATTAAATCACTAATAAGAAAAATCAGAATCTCAATTACAAATGCTCAATCCCAAAATTGAAATATCAAGAATAAAAAAATCTAACCTGGGGCTATCGATTGTCGTCCAAGTACAAATTGTTGTAATCGTTGCTAAGAATTGATATATTGCATTGTCAAGAAGGAGAAGATGGAGGGCGCGAGATGGTGATGGAATTGATAAATCTTGTCGGCGCAAAATTAAAAAGGAGTTTGTCCGACTAATTAACGATTTGGAGGAGAATTCTTCAAAATCTTGGGTATGGTGTAGGAACCACGAAACTGAGGAAGGGCGTAGGTAGAGAAGGGGTGAGCGTTTCCCATTGCCCTAAATCTTGCCGAAACTTCTTTTATTTTTGCAGATTTTTTCATTATTTTCTTTTTCTCAAATCTCGAAATTAGAAAGAGAAAGAGGAAGATGAACGCAGGGCATACGGTGGCGAGCTGCCGCCTCATCCATGGCCCTGGCTGAGCTTCGTCTCCATTGACGGCCAAGTACGAAGATGAGGGGTGGGTAACGCAAGTTTAGGATTTTGTCACCAACAATGAAATTCGGGCGGCGCCTTATACAAAGAAACCGATGCTAATATTTATTGGCAGCGCTTATTTAAAGGAGCGCCACCCGGTCGCAAAGTATTGGTGACGGTTCTTTAAGGAACCGCCGCCCGAATATTTTTTTGGTGACGCTTGTTAAAGCAACCGCCTCTTTTAATATTATTGGTGGCGGCTGGTATTCAATAACCGCCACCCGGACAAAAAATTTAATTTTTTTATATTTATAAGTGACGGTTCTTTACTAATAAGCGCTACCTTTGCACTTTTTGCAGCGGTTCCTCTTTAAACCGTCACTTATGCAGCGCCTCTAATCGACTTTTTTCCACTAGTGATCCTCCTTTTTATAAAAAAATCATTTTTACTTTCTCAAATAATGCAAGATGAAATGGTGTCTATCAGAAAAAAGAGAATTAGAAATATCTGTAACCATATTTAATTGATTTATTTGAATTATTTCTGACAAGGTTCATGAAATATAAGTATTTTATACTTAAGGGTCGAGAAAGTTTATAAGTAAAGATTCTATCTCTATATTAGTTTCCTTATTTCTTGTATATTAGTTTAGGAAATAAATTGATGTCTTGAATGTTTCTCTTACTTGTAGGTGAAGCAACACAGACAAATGGCAGAAGATCAAAAAAATAGAGGATAAAGTTTCCGACTAATAGGATTCATAAGATTCGACTGAATCAGACAAGGACTTGCAAAGCTAAAGTTTTGAAAAGTTCGTGTTCAAACATGAAGGTTGAAGAGTCATCGTATAGGATTAAAATTCTATATAAGGAACAAAGGAAACAAAATCTCACAAAGATTCTACTACATGGAATGTGGTTACCTACATGGGACATGTTTCCTTATTGAGGTCGATGTAGTTGTGTATAAATAGGTATATAGGCTATCATTGTACGTGTGACGATTTGTACTAGCTCAAAGCATATTATATTAATCTCAAATTGTCTCTATTTTTTCATAATACTTAAATTCATATTCGAAACTATGTACTAACATCAATAGAACATCGAAACTTAGAATAATAAAATCACGGTGCTTGGAAGAGCATCTTTTACACATTTGAAGCATTTCATAAGGTATTGCAAAGTCCACAAAAGACCAGAAAAGTAATTAAGAGTAGTGAGTACGTGGTTGGTATGTATAGGATGGGTCCTATACATGTAATTCCAAGTCGTACATTGTGCACAAACATTATCTTAATGAAAAAGTTTTGAGGAGAGTAGGGTTCTTCCCGTGACAATTTATTTGTTATTAATTTGTCTTTGTTTCCTCTTTATTTGATGTTTTTACATTTAATATTATTTGTTCTCAAATAATTCTAATCCCCTTGGGATTTAATTAGCATCAAAATATTAATATTGTTATTTTACTGATAAGGATCTAGCAAATCGGGCTGCTTGGGATGGCAACCATTTATCACGACTTTGGATTGATCTCCATTTTTAGATGGATATAACTATGCATATTGGAATACAGACCGCTCCCCGTTTTCACTAAAGATTAGTTCAAGTAATAAAAACTTATCCGTTCAAATATTCTATCTACCTGAAGTGTACGGTGCAAATGTAGTATAAAATGAGTAAGGTCGAATCCCACAAGAACTATATATGGTTTAAGTTTTGACAAGAAATATAATTTAGATAATGTAATTTTATCTAAATTATATAAAATGAGTTGAGTTGTTTTGTTACAAACGACGATTATAAACTATTACAAATTATAAACTAAACAAGATCAAAGCACAATTGTAATAATTGAGAGAATTGAATGTTTGGAGATACTTTAGGGTTTGGAGTCACAACAATTTCATAATGTTTATCCATTTCAATATATCAAGTATATTGTGATTCAATTTGTTTATAAATTAATAATAATTGTAGCTTAATCCTTCTCTCTAAGCGATTAAACTGTTGATTTAAATTATGAAATAATGTGTCGGTTTGAAATCATATAGAACTCGAAAAGATTTTAAAGATCGATACAACTTTAGAACTCATTAATGTTTTAAAGATATATATGACTTCACTTCAAATTCCAATCCTCTCAGTCTTGTTGATTAGAGTCTTTCATATTCGAAAGTATATTGATAAACCACTAGTTTATTGTAATTATTTTGAAACTTTTGAGAATACTTTTTATTAACTAAACATAACTTTTATAGAATAGTCTTTTATACTCTTATTAACTTTTTTTTCTTTTTCTTTTTAAAATAATCCCTGCACCCAACATTCAATCCACTCAAGTAAACAAAAAAAAATAAATAAATAATAACTCTCATAACTCACAAAGATTTGAGAGATTAAATGATCTCGTGGCTACTAAAGAATGTGAATAAAAAAGCTCAACATGGCTAATTAAGAATTATTTTATTTACTAACTTTATTTATGAATACGTCCAGAATCGGGTTTTCAAAAAATTGACTAAATCATATTCAAGTCTTTCGTTCACTAGAGGTCCCACCAAAACAATTTCTAAAGAAATTCATACCTAATAGATAAACCACACAAGACTTCTCACAGTGTATAGCATCTTTCAAAGCAAAAGGCAAAAGATTTACAGAATGATGTAACAATCGTTCAAGCATGCGCTTCTAAATATAAGTACAATTTTGAAAAAAATCACATCATCAAATATTTTGCAAAAGAGGTCCGTACAAATGTCTATTCCATCAAATGAATCAAAGATTATTTATCCACACACCCCCAATTTATTTCTTAATAAAGCAATTAAACATGCAAATAAAGTGAAAAATAATAAAATAAAACGAAAAAATTAATGCAGTCCTATATGTCATTCAAGAATAATATAACCAAAATAAACCGCACCCCCACTACTGCAGAAATAGGATACTAAGGCGCCTTATTAACGTCGGTTCTGGAAAAAACGCCTTTAAATTTGTTTTTACGGCGGTTTTCCAGAAAATCGCCGTTAAAYSYAYRWTTTAACRGCGGTTTTTTATAAAACCGACGTTAAATCTAGAGTTTAACGGCGATTTTGTTCAAACTGCCATAGAACCCTACATTCTACGGCGGTTCTACGATAATCATCGTGAAAAAAGTGGGATTTAATGGCGGTTCTATAAAACCGCCGTAGAATGTTTAAGTTTTTACGGCGGTTATTTGTGAACCGCCGTAGAATGTATATATAAAATAAAACTAGAGATCACAAAATCCAAAGCCACGCCATGGATCCTGGTGCCTGTTGATCTACTTATCTCCATCGTCCATTAAAAACAAATCTCTTGATCTCCACCGTCCATTCAAAACCAATGTATTGACCCCCTTCCTTCTTCTTTCCTTTTCGTCATTTTTCCTAACCCTAATCAACCTCCCCGACGCTCGCCGAACAACGGCGATCCGCCGCCGCCTCATCTTCGCCGGCACGATTCGTTCTCGAGCAAGGGTAAAGGCGAATCGGTTGATTTCCAGAGATTAATTCATTCGAAGAACCACGGGGCTTCTTCACCAAATTCGGAGCGGTTTTCTAAGAGATTCGAGATAAAATCGAAGGTGAATGAGGTTGATTCGGCCGCTCTTCAAAGCTTGTTCACGTCTCTAAGTCTGGGCACCAACACTTTTCTCGACCAACGCCTCTCTCCCTCTTTCTACCTCCCTGTGGTATGCCTTCTTAGTTTCCCCACTCTTTTTCCCATTTATCGACATTTTAAAATTCTTGAGATTCTCATGTGGTTCCGTTAACATTTTAATCTGCTCCTATTTTTGATAAGCTAGTATATGTGTTTCAGAACCTTGAAATGAACTCTGTAAAAAAACAAAAAGGGATAAAACAAACCTTGATGCCTATACCTTGAATTCATGCTCATATTCGTGATAATACCAAAATTCAGTACTATGTGTGGACTTTTCTATTGGGATATAATATTCAATGCAATTTTAGCTTTTAAAAGTTTGAGCCTGAAGACTGGCATTTATTCGGAAAAATTTATGAAGCGCTTGGAATTGTGTGGGAAAGTAGAGTTACTTGTTGGTCTGAACATTCACCTTTCTGAATTCATGAAATTGTGATTTATATTGTTGTTTGATATTACTCTGCAGTTAATAATCCTGCTGCTTGAATATTGAATCTGCAAATAAACTATGGATTTTTATTTTTTTTCCTCATGTGCAATTCCTGGATTTCAATTTGCTGTGAGAATTTCCATATTTCAGTTGAAAACAGCAACAATTTACAGCATGTATGAACGCGACTGAGATTTTCTGATATTTGAATTAATGTGCAGTAACTCTACATAGGAAGCTCAATTTCGAAGCACTGCCATGGAAAATGAAGGCAATCCAAGCAAAATGCCAGCTGTTAACGTTGACAGCGATGAAGACCAGCGCGAGGAGGAGGAGCTCACTGTCACTGATTCTGGAGTCGTGGTGACCGAAAAAAGAGGTACCAAATTATATCTCCGACGTAACTTGGTATTTTCCAGCTCTAGCTCTACATCATTTTCACCGGAGCTTTAATTTTTCTTATAATTCGTCGTTGTAATTAGATGTTGGCAGTAGCATTAAGAAACTGATTTGCGAAGCCAAACTTGAAAGTGCCCTAATTGTTCTTTTGCTTTATGCATTGGTTCTGCATGCCAGGTCAATCGCTCCCCTCTCTCTCTCTCTCTCTCACAAACACACACACACACACACACAAATATTTGTAGTGATCGCTGCGGTTCATTTTTTTATAAGATTGGTATAAGGCCGACGCGGTTGATAATTAGGTGGAGTGGAGACTTGTTTACTAATTGATGGTTTTTGCCTTTTGTCCAGCGGTGGGGAAGAGAATAAAAGCGTATTGCATTATTAAGTTAGATATTGATGCCTTTATTGATCATGATTTCAATTAGAGCAGTTCTCAAGCTTCGGCGAGGCACAGTCTTCTCGTATATCACTCAGGAGACTCAGAGCTAGTCAAGTATATCAACTATTTGCTCTCTCTCTCTCTCTCTCTATATATATATATATATATGTGTGTGTGTGTGTGTGTTCTTCTGGCGATTTAGGAATTAGAGTAACAAATATAAATCTTGAAATTTGTAGATGTGACTCGCAGCACTTGAGCCATTTTGATTTCTCAATGATACAACTTTTGGTTAAATTTCTTGATGACGTTATAAAGACTTGATGTTCACCATATTATAATTCCCAGTGTTAAAAAACTCATTTATTCATAAACACTTAAGATTAATGTATTCAAGTGCTACAGTTAGTTGAAAATGTGACAAATGACATTTATTTCCAAACTCAGGGCGCTATATAGCCCCAGAAGTTTTTATGTGCGTGACATTTATTGGTTAGTTTACTTTAATGTGAAGAAGGTGGGGAAGTTTGGTTTAGGAATTGGAGGTTGAGAAAATATAGAAAAGTTTATGTACGTAAAGAAAAATAATGAATTAAGTGAAAGTTAAATTTTTTGCCAAACAATAAATACTAATAAATATAATTGCGTGATTGAGATGGTGGTGATACTACATTTTTCTTTTTTTTTTTTTATCAAAAGTTATATACTTCTTAACATAAATAAAAGTATTGTTTTTGTAAAAATTTTGTGTGTAGTATATATATGTAAATGAATTATTCGTCCCCTAAAAAAAAAAAAGAATTACAATATAGCATTTCACAATACAAAGCTAGGCTTGGTCGTGGTTTTCATTCTTCTTCGTTTCCTCATGCAGTTTGGTTGTAATATTTTGTTTCGTTCAAATAAATATTTATCATCTATTGTTTATAAGTAAATAATTTGATAAACAGTTAACAATTTGATAAGGCCCTGTTTAGTTGGCTTGGTTTTTATTTTTATTTTCTATTTCACTCGCAGATGATTAAAGGTTGTCCACCGTTCCTTAACAGGAAAGAAATTGAAGTTGCTAAAGCATATGTTGACAATGAGCGCCCTCCTTTTCAAGCTCCAGTGAAGCATTTTTCTTGTGGACTGCAACAGTAAGCCTCACAATTTCGCCAACTTTTTCCAGTTTGAAAGCGTGAGCTTTATTTTGCTCCTCAGTTTTAAAGTTTTGTGTACGAGATGACAAAATGCAGAATGCACTAGATATTTTTTTCTGCTCTTATCATGCTCATAAATTGATAATGTTTTCTGTTACTCTGTTTTATTAATGTCAGAAGAACCAGAAAGTTGCATATTCACTTTTCATCTGCTTTTTCCACTTCATTTGGCAGGATATGAAATATAAACTATAAAATATGAATATGCACCTGATGGTATAATAGACTTGCCTCAACCATATGCTTCCTTGCTAATTTAGAAGGTTTAGTGTGTTTTATTAAATCAACAATCAACATTGAATTGGATTTGTTTATATTCAGAAGAGATGATAATATGGTTTTTACTAATTCTGGGAACGAAGTTGAAACTTTATTTTGATTTATTGGATGGACGTTCCATTTAGTGACCGCGGTTTATATTTGCAGCCCTTTTCAGATGGGGTGCAGCATTGCAGCACAGGTCTTGGCTAAGGCTGAGTCGTAGTAGAGAAAAGGTGAAGTTATTGCAGCAAGCCAGACGACTATATGAAGACGCACTTGACATGGATTCAGGAAATCGACCACAAAAACAGGCATTATCGTCTTGTATATCTGAATTAGACTACTGGCACAAAACTTAGGCATATATGATGCAAAATATCAGGCATTGTATATGGTCATGTATTGCCCCAGCCCCTTTTGTTCTCGTTTCTGCCTTCTTTTTTAAGCCATTCCTTATGTAAATTCATTTGGTTGGATGCTTTTGTCAATGGATGCTCAGTCCGTGAGTTTGTAGTTTCTTAATGTAATATGGTTATTTAAACAACCAAATATCAAGTATTAGTTTTGGTGCACCTTCTTTCATTTCTTTTTTTTTTTTTAATTTTTTTACTACTTTATATAAGGTATGTTTTAAAAACCTCCGTAAAATATCCGTTCTGGAAAACAGACTTTCTAGAAGGTATTTCTTACAACCGCTGTTGAAAGTGACCATATTACGGCGATTATAAAACCGCCGTTAAATCCTGAATTTTTACGGTGGTTTTTTGGAACCGCCGTAAATTTTTACGACGATCGATATAACGGCGGTTCAAAAACCGCCATTAAAAGTCCATAAAAACCGCAGTAAAATACCTGTTTTGCAGCAGTGCCCTATCCCCCCAAACTTATTTGCTACTATGTAGTTTGATTCGTACATATTCGTGTGTATTTATTATATGCTTTTATGTCTCATTTTGTGTGCTTTATTCGGATTTGAGTCATAATTTGTGCCTTTTTTTTCTTCTTATTTTGCATTTTTGTAGCCTTTGTCGTTTTTTATTGATTTTCTATTTTTCTCTTATTTTTTACAGATTTTTATGTTATATTACTTTTCTTTATTTTTAAATGGTCGAGTGAGCCCATGCATGTTCCCGATGATCACAACCGGCTCCATTGGGTGAAAACACAACCTGGGCCCGCAAAGCACAACCATCGATCGATGTCCCATTGGCGACCAATTGACACCCGATCAACGCACAATCGACGCACCATCGACACAGTCATTTTTCCAACATCAACGGAAGGCCATTTTTGGAAATTTTGGGAGAAATTACCATTTTGCCCCCACTTTCACCTATTTAAAACCTAACCCAACTGCATTTTGAAGTAGGCTTTTGAACCTCTTAGGGTTTGGATGCCCAAACTTTCCTTATCCTCATCCTTTTGCACCTTCAAGCATAAAATCCTTAGTAGCTTCACTTAGCTTGTAAAACTTTAGTGTAGTAGTTAGTTAGTTTAGTTTGTAGTGTGGATTAGCTTATTGTACTTGGTGGAGCTTTCTCTCTTTTGGATTTCAAGATTTGAAGATTTGTGCTTTGGGTAATTTCTAGTTCATGATTCTCTTGCATCTTTCTTTTTAATTTCTTTGAATGTTTGAAGTAATTGGTTCTCTCTTGTTTAGATAGTAGTTTACATACTTTGGCTTTTCTTGCTTTATTGATGAACCATTCAGATTTCCACCATTTGTATCCTCTTGCTTTAGTTTCAAGCTCTTTACCTCTTTTGGGAATGTTTTGGATAGTTGGCAGTGATAGGTAGATGGGTTTATGTTCTTTTGGCTTGTAGTTAACTTGTAGTGTAGAATTAAATTTTAGGTTAGTAGATGTGTAGGATTGGCTTATTTAGCTTATGCAAGACTAGTTTAAATGTAATTTCCCTCTCATGGTTTTATTAATTTACTCATGCTTTGATTATGAAATTACGATTTTACTAGCTTGATTATGGATTTTCCTATTGGTTTAACTATGTTCATTGTCACTCTTAGCTTATGATACTGCATTTCTTGATGAATTTAGGTTAGAAATTATGTGTCTAAGGTCTAAATGGGTTTAGAACCATCAATTGGTAATTATCAGGTGTTTAATCGAGAGTCGGGATTGACAACCCACATTTTGTAGATTAAGTGTTTGATAAATTTTCAATTGGTCATGTAGACGAGTTTAATACCCTAGACCCTCATTTTATTAATCTTTAAAAGCTTTCAAATTCAATTTTCATCATTTAAATTCTCTTCTTAGCTTTTAAAAACCCAAAACTCGAAAATTGATTGTGTGTTTAGGATAATTTCTTCTTTAATTTCTCTTTCATGAATCAAATACAAAAATCACCTCGGATTAGTCTTCCTTGAGAGATTCAACTTGAATCACCTCACTACACTACGATCGACCCTGTTCTCTTGCCGGCGATCCTTAAACGTTTGTAAAAATGTATTGCGTTTGAGATCACTTCATAGTTATAAGTTTGAAAGAGAAAAAGTGGTTTATCTTGGTCAAGGCTTACCAAATCCTTAATGCCCTATCTAATCATTCCATCTTTGTTTTCATGGCCTTCATATCCATATTCACATTTTTCACTTTTCCTTTTCACTTGTTCTTTTTGCTCAACTCTTCAACTCGATGTTCCAACTTCATAACTCTCTCCAATATGTACATCTCTTCATCGCTCTCCGAACTGCCTTCCATTTCTTCATCACTTATCAAAGGTGATTCCACCTTAGCTAGGGTTTGTTTTGATCCCTCTTCATCTTTGTTTTGTTTTTAGAATTCTGGCGCTATTGGTATTCCCCCATTTTCTTTAATTTCTCGCTTCATTTCTTCCACAATGTCCCTTATCTTTTCCATCATCACTCTTTTAACAATTGAGATGTTATTCAACGGGTCCATCTGCTAAAACCAAATTCTTAGTTAAAGTTTACTTTTAAATGTAATATTGCAAACCAATTTGGATAATGATTTTCTCCATATGAACTCAATGAATTCAAATTAAATCTCAATCATGAACCACATAAATAATTTGAGCTAATTTCAAGAATTTCGAGTCCAATCGATCATCATAAATATCCCGCAAACTTCAACTAATTTGAACTCAAGTATACAAAGTCAACGAGTTCATCCATTATGGTTCTAAAACTTAAAGCAACAATCATCAAGGAGTTCATACTTCATGACTTTACCACATAACAACTCAGAACATATGAAAGCCTACGCATGGATAAAAAGTGTTCGATATAATTCCCTAATAGCAATTCAATCAAAAGAACAAAATTTGATAGATCCTTTGCAAAATCTCAAACAATTTCATCAATATAATTCTAAAAAGCCTCAAGGATCAAAGTTCCAAGTGTAATTCAAAAAGTCCCCGATTTCCTCAACTCATAACTCTGAATTCAAAAGTAAGAATCTCATACCTTGATCTAGGATTTTGTTGATGAATTACACAAACTTAATGTGGATTAGTGTTTGTACACAAAGGTTAGAGATTTTTCCAAAGAAATTAAGAAAAGATCTGGGCTAGGCCCATAGAGAAAAAGAAGGGAAAAGAATTTTGAATTAAATCCGAGTTCATCAAGATTTTTATAGAAAGGCAGTTCCCCGTTATTAACCCTATTATTGACCGATAGTTGGGTCAATAATGAGTGCCTGAGAAACATCACCAGTAGCGACCCAAGTGTCGGTCGATACATTGGTCGATAATGGGTTCTTGAAAAATAATACCCAGTAGTCATCCAAGTATCAGTTGATGCTTTTATCGATACTTCGTCAAAAAATAAGATTTTTTTTAATTGAAAAAGAAAATTAAAATACTACTAGTTATGTGTCGTACTATGTCGGGATGCCTCCCGATGAGCACTTAGTTTTACTTCATTAGCTAGAAGTTTGTTGCGTCTAGGTTCAAACAGGGTGATGGAGAAATTCGTCTCTCTTTTCTCCATATAATAAATTTTGATCCTTTGCCATTAACAATAAATGTGTTTCCTCTTGACAAAATCAACTCAATAGCCCCATTTTCATCATTTTCTTGATTAAGGGCCGAACTAATGAGACTTCAACTTGCTCAGAAAAGTTTAAGATGGGAATTAAATAGAAGTACTTTATCCACCACCTTAAATTCTCATTTCACTATCCTCTTGTCATGGAATAATTTAGTTCACTTCTCTAAGGTCAATAAAATCTACTTTGTAAAATTTTCTTAGCGGTTTTATTTGCTGCAAAAGTGGCTTCCACTAGGTGATGCATGACATTGATTCATACTAACATTCCTCTTGAGGAGCACATTTCCATATCACTGCATCAATACATATTATAAAAAAGAAAGGTCCATCCCACAAATAATTTCACATCATGGAAAACCTTTTTTGTTTGATAATGAGTAAAATCAAGAGGAACACAACGACAACTAAAAGATTTACAAAATTGGCGTACCGCATTGTTTTAGACTCAACATATAATTTTTTTTTTGTCTAGAAAATCTTCATTAATGGGTACCTTTTCACCTTCTACTAGATTCTCTAATCGAGAGAGATGGTCTGCCACTACGTTTTCGCATCCTCTCCGATCTCTAATTTCTAACTCAAACTCTTGAAGTAAGAGAACCCATCGAATCAATCTCGGTTTGACTTTTTTCGTCACAATAAAGTGTCTAATTGTCGCATGATCCATATACACTATTATTTTCATTCCTATTAAATATGATCAAAATTTGTTAATGGCATACACCACCACTAACATTTCTCTCTCCATCGTGGTGTAATTGGATTATGCAGAATCTGGGGTTCTACTTGCGTAGTAAATCATCCTAAAGAACTTGTTTCTCTTTTGACATAACACTACTCCAATGGATATTTTGCTTGCATCACACATGAACTCGAATAGTTGTGACCAATTGGGAGCTATGAGCACCGAAGCACTTACCAATGCTCAATTCAAAGTTTCAAATGCATGCATACACTTATCACAAAAATCAAATATAGTATATTTTTTAGGTAAATGATATAGAGGTTTTGTTAGTTTTGAAAAATCACGAATAAACCTTCTATAAGATCCTACATGTCCCACAAAGCTTCTTACTCCCTTCTCATTTTTCAGAAGAAAGATTTCCCGATAGCCACTATCTTGACCCGATAAACTTCTAAACCTAAATAAGACACTCGATGACCCAAAGCTATACCATTTCGTACCATATTGGCATTTTTCCTAACTGAGGACGAAATTGGTCTCCCCATATCTCTGTAAAAATTTGGTTAGATTTCCAAGAAATGATTAAAAGATGAACCAAAAATTGAAAAATCATCCATATACACTTCCATCAAACTTTCAATTAAAACATGGAAAATCTCCATCATGCATCTTTGAAATGTAGTTGGGCTATTACATAACCGAATGGCATACAATGAAAAGTAAAAGTATCATAAGGACACATAAACGTGGTCTTTTCTTGATCTTTGGGAGCAATCATGATTTGATTGTAACCAGAATAACCATCAAGAATGAAATAGTACTCATAACCTACCAATCTATCAAGCATTTGATCAATAAAAGGGAGAGGAAAATGATTTATTCCAAGTTGTCTCATTTAATTTTTGATAATAAATACAAACTCTCCACCTAGTAACTAACCTGGTAGCTATCAACTCATCCCTATCATCTTTGATCACCATTACCCCACCTTTATTAGGTACAACATGGGTAGGATTTACTCACTCACTATAAAAAATAGCAAATATATTCATCGCATCTAACCATTTGAGGAATTATTTTATTACTACTTCTTGCATGATCGGATTTAACCATCTTTAATTTTGTACACAAGGTTTATACATATCTTCTAACAAACTTTTATGCATACAAATAGATGTGCTAATATCTTTCAAATCCTCTATTGACCATCCTATAGCCATTTTATGTTTTCTCAACACTCTTAACAAACTATCTAGTTCAAAATCCGAAATATAAGCAGAGATGACTACCGGATATGTGTTACTCTCACCGAGAAAAGTACATCTTAAATGATCTGGCAATGTCTTCAAGTCAATGGAGTATTTTGCTTTTTTACTTTATCTATTGTTTCCATTTTCTCGTCTGCTTTATCTAACTTTAATTCTATAAACTTTACATCTCTCCTTGATATGTCATCTAAAACACCCAGATCATTCACACAACCAACATCATTATTTAAATCTCTAACGAAACTTGAAAAGAGAGATTCGTGTAAGCAAAATTATAATGAATCCGCAGTTGAAGATGTAATTATTTCATTATTAACACAAGTGTCAACAATGTCTATCATTTTACAATCTTCAAATTTTTGAAAATTATCATCATAAAACTTCATAACACGATGTATGTTAAAAACAACACACTCATCATTAACACATAATGTGAGTTCTCACTTTTGTTCATCAATGAGTGCTCTTTCCGTGGCCAGAAATGGCCTTCCAAGTATCAATGGAACATCCTTATCTTACTCCATGTCCAAGACCACCAAACCCACCAAGAATACGAATTCATTTACCTGCACATCATCTACTATACCTCTCAGATATAATAATGATCTATCTGACATTTGAAATGCAATGGTGATCGGCTTTATACTACCAGTTTCTAACTTTTTGAACATTGACAGAGCCATTAAATGAATACTTTCTCCAAAATCACAAAGTGTATTTACAAAAAAACTCCCCCCCTCCCCAAAAGCAATCATAAAGCTTCCCAGTTCATTACACTTAAGAGGGAGTTTCTTTTGAATTATCACACTACACTCGTCGGAGATTCACCGTTTAACACTCTCCAAGCTTCATTTTCTTTTCAATTACTTCCTTCAAGAACTTTGCGTAGGTTGGAAATTTGTTGCAAAGCATCAAGAGGGATATTAATATCAATTTTTTTTGGAGAATATTTAAAAGTTTAGCAAATTGATTTTTCAAAATTTTATTTTGAAACCGTTGTGGAAAAGGTAATGAAGTAGAAGAGGTATGCAAAGTAGGATTAGAATTTTTTACTTTTCAACCCATTTTTCATATTCCACTTGTAATTCCTTCTCCTCAATTCGTTCTCCAACTACTTTCTTCACCTCTTTCAAAACCTTTTCAGATTCAAAATCCAGTGGTTCTGGACCTTCATACTTGGTACCACTCCTTAAATGAATGGAATTGCATTGTTCTTGCATAAAGTTTCTTCCTCAAGTGGCACTTCCTTTTGTTGATCTTGGTTTCTGACAATGTTTATCAACTGTGATATTTGTGTCTTAAGAGATATCATATGGGTGCAATTTTCTCAAAGCATGATTTTGTTTCTCCCATGCATCTCCTATATACTTGGCTTCTTGCTCTCACTAGTCATTCTTATTCCTATATAACTTTGGTTGCCATTATAATTGTAGTTAAAGCTTCTTTGATTTATGAAATAAACATCTTCAACCATTTCATGCATGGAAATACCGTTTCATTGGTATTTAAGTGCTTCCAAGTCTTGGAACATCATCATGCCCATTTTTCTACTCATGTCTGGCATTTGAGATGCAAACACACTCATTGACTCATTTTTGCCCGTTGGTGCATATTTCCTCCACGTGGTACATTTCATTAGCCATTGGTAATCATTTGCCGCCATCTCTTCTATAATATGCATTGCATCAACCGTGGTTTTTGATAAAAATGCCCAACTCGATGAGTCATCCACGATCATCTTTGTTTGTCCACTTAACTCATTTTAGAAGTAACAAACTTGTTGATTGTTAGGTAAATCATGTTGGGGGCATTTTTCTCAATAGCTCTCTAAACCTTTCCCATGCTCCATACAATTGTTCGCCATCATATTTGTTAAATTGAGAAATCTCATTTTTAATTTCAATATTTTGCTTGGTGGAAAAAACTTGAATAGGAAACTTCGAAACATTTGGACCCATGTCACGATGTCTCTCTATCCCAAATTATTGTACCAAAACTTTGTTTTGTCCTTTAGAGAAAAAGGAAATAAACAAAGCTTATCACATCATTCGTAACATCATTCATCTTGATTATTCCACAAATCTCGAGAAATTGCACCAAATGTGAATTTGAGTCTTCACTTGAACCTCCACCAAATTGTTTTGTTGAACCATTGAAATCAAGCCCGTAGACAACTCATAGTTTTTCGCTTGAATTGCCAGACCAATCAATCCTCCATACACTTGATTTACTTCTAACTGAAGCATTTGTCGAAAGGATGGTGTGGTGGTGGCGGTTGTTAAAATTGAAATTACAACACTTGAAATTATAATTAAAGTTGTTAGATTTATTAGTTCACGTCAAACGGTGGCATCACCATCCTTTACTTTCACCTCCTCTAAATTTCACTCACTTCAAAGTGTATAATATAAAAAGTGTTTAAATTAAAACTAATTTATCAATATTATTATTAATATAAACTCAATGGTCACCGACAACGACACCAAAAACTTGACTGTTTCCCATTTCCAAGAGGGATTGGATTGAGTAATAAAAACTTGTCCTTTTAAAAACTTTATCTAACCGCAAGTATACAGTGCAGATGTAGTACAAAATGAGCAAGGTTGAATACCACGAGAACCATTTATGGTTTAAGTTTTAATAAGTAATATAATTTAGATAATGTAATTTTAACTAAACGGTATAAAATGAGTTGAGTTGTGTCATTAAAAACAACGGTTATAAACCATTACAAATAATAAACTAAACAAGATTGAAGCACAATTTGTATTGATTAAGAGAAATCGAACGTTTGCAGATATTTTGGGGTTTGGATTCGTAACAAGTTCATAATGTTTATCTTTTCAATCTATCAGGTATATTGTGTCAATTATTTTATAAGTCAATCATAATTATAACTTAGTCGTTCTATCGAAGTGATTAGACCATTGATTCTAAATGTGAAACAACGTGTCCATTTGAAATCATATTTAGAACTCCAAAAGGTTTTATAGATTGGTACAACTTTAGAACTCATTAATGTTTTAAAGATTTATACAACTTCACTTCTAATCTCAATCCTCTCAGTCTTGATGATTAGAGTCTTTTGTATTCGAAAGTCTATTGATAGACCTCATCTCTTGAATTATGATTTATCAAACTTGTATTTTTGAAAGGTTATCAATCAATTGCAACTTTGAGAAACACAAATATTTAAACACTTATGAACTAATAAAATTAAAACACAAAAATAAACAAAGGGATCATATTAAATCGAAAGAAATATCAAAATATTATTCAATAAATATTCATCCAAACCTCATAATGAGGAAAAACTAGCTAAACATGTTAGTAAACTCAATCAAGCATTTCATTGAACACTTAGTTTGCATAATGGAAAGATAAAGAAAGATTAAACCCTTGAAGCGCGTGGATCCTTCAATCGTACTGCTTCATGTTGTCTCTTATTCAAATACCTTCCCAGCCTCTCTCAATCTCAACAAATTATATTATCTATGGTGGATTATGTTCTACGATGGTAAGTGATATCTCTAGACAGCTTATGGGACACATTATATACAATGAAAGCAAATCCCATCAAATTAACTCAGATATTGTAATATCTTTAACCCGTTATGGACCACACTATCGATTGATAGCCGGGTCAATAATGGGTGTCGTGAAAACCTGATCAAGTAGTGACCCCACTATTGATCGATAACTAGGTCGATAGTGGTTACCATGAAAACATGACCTAGTAGCGACCTCATTATAGACCGCTAATGGGATCTATAGTGAGTCTTTAGGATTCATTGACGTGTGGGATATATGGGCTGACTTTGATTATGGTCTGGTGGATTCTTCTTTACCATATCCTCAGTCCAATTCATAATAATTATCATCCTTGTGATCTTTTGAGCCTAAATAAACTCCAAATCCTACAAAATAACAAAAACATACTAAACACGTAATAACGTCCAGATAATATAAAAAAATGTTAAAATACACTATATATGCACAAACAAGAGATAAAACCTAACTAAATAGGTCCCAATATGTGTGTAAAAACAGTGTTTATCAAATACCACGATGCTAATATTTTTTTGCTCACTTATATAGAAACACGGGAGATAATCGAGTCTAGGTGATCATTACCATAATGCAAGAAACAACATCTTTAAGGGAGTCAACTTCAAAAGATGAGTCTTGAAAGAAGATTGTTCTTAAGCCAAGAGATCTATGGACCGACAAGGATAGAGAACAAGAAAAAGTCAACTGATTAGATATCTTGTGCACTGTGAAATAAAGAAGTTTGATATCTTGCTGCACAAAGACATGGTTGATCGTAGTGCGGCGAACTCTTTGCAAGTCATATTCACAAGGAAAACTAATTGGAAGTAGTTTTATATTTGTAAAACTAAAGAAGAAAACAATAAAACACAATATTTCAAAACACATGATCAATTTGTTTTGGGGTTTTAGTTTTAAACGCTAAAATAAGAATATATTAAATTTAAATTAGAGATAGGGACTACCGACTTATCTTGTGTTAAATCTGAATTCTTAATTATCGTGTTATGTATATCAAGTATTCTCGAGTACAATCTACTTTTAAAAACCGAATATAGCCAGAGACCGTACAAGTTGTCTATGACCGAGGTAAAGGGCCATCAGGTTTATCTCGGTGTACTATCCATTAATTGAAATCGGAGACCGCAAAATTTATATGTGACCAAGTAAAAGGGTCATCGGGAAAACCCATCGTGCTTTAGCTGTAGTCCATGTTTATTTTTCTAAAACGCTATTCTATGGATTATATTGATTGATTGTGCTATTTTCGAGGTTCAATATTTATATGAGATGTGTTTGTATATCTACTGAGCTAGTGGAAAGCTCACTCTATCATTAACAAATTTCAGGTTAAGGAGACCGAACAACGAGTGACATTGGAGGTGGATGATACATTAAGTGAAATTTCGAGGGATTTAAATCTATGTCGATTTGACTTCTATTTTGATATTTTGGTTTGAATTATAGTTCTTTTTATCAATCGTCTATGTTTTTTCAAAATGTATATATCAAAGTAGCGCAGCGAAAGCATGGGTGACGATTTATAAATGTTGATATCCTTACTTTTATTTTAAAATGAGATGTATTTACTTTTCTTGGATATCTCTCTTTATATTCTAGTTTTGGTTTATTAATTTGTTTTTGAAAGGGGCCAAAAAATTTCATTTTAAAAACGGAGCCTAGAAGTTGTGGTTTCAAAATATTTTTCGTTAAAATTATTCTTAAAAGTAGTAAAGTCTATATTATATTTTACTCTTTTAAAATTGGGGCATTGCAAAGTGATTTAAACTCGAGACAATGCTACCATAAACTATCAATTATATATTGATAGCAATTTGAATTATTCTCTTATTACAATTTTTCGCTGCACAACTCAAAGTTTTATGAGATTCTCAATTTTCTTTTGGTTTTACAATTTGATATTTACGTGATGCCAAGTCTACTTTGTTTTATTTTAAAATAAAAACTATTTTCATTTTATCGAAATCGGGGCATTACAGAGTGGTATCAAAGCAAGCTCGTTTCTCTATATTCATTCATTTTCCTTTACAAAATTTTATTTTAAAAAAATTATTAATATTATCATCAACCTTCATTATATCTCGCTGATTTCCCCTAGGTAAACATATAATTACATCATATCATTTCATTAATTTATGACTTCATTACGCACATTTCACAAATTCATATTCTTAAAAATTCAATGCACTATTTATTTGACTCTTACGAATTATTCATTATGCTATATCAAGTGCATGGTTGATATTCTCATTTCATGTGTGTCATGAACCATCATCACAAAATCCCATTTCATGTCAAGTTACATTACAAGATCGAAGATATCATGTCAAGGGTGCACTATTTCAAAATTCATATTTTCATATCAAGGGCATTATTTCAAAACTCACATCTTTCATTTCATGGGTGCATAATTTCAATACCCACATTCGCATGTCATGATCACACAAAATCTTGGCACATGGTTTATATTTCCAAGTCATGCTATATAGAAACGTGCATCCATTATTTCACAAAATTCATAAAACATTTCTAAAGGTCATGCATGATTTTTTTTTTATGATTGAACTTTATTTTAAGGTGGGTGGTTTATAACACTCACGATTTTTCATTTCCTTATCCCTTGGATTTAGGTGTTGAATTTCTTTAGCCTTTTATTTTAACTACGTCAAACACCTTTTGGGAGCATTCTTATATTTTAAAATAACCAAGGTCATTTTAAATTTTTATTTTTCAAATATTTATAAAGACCAAATTTTTTTATTATTATATTAGCTCATGAGAAAATCTTTGGTCACAACCTTCTAAAAAAAAGTCTCACCTTCTTTATTATTTTGCCGTTTGGAACCCTAACCTTTTTATTTATTTATAATAATATACAATAAGAATAAGCTAAAGGAGTTGGGAATCGCAAGAATTGATAAGTCCTCCATTGAATTGAATAGGGTGAGAAAGACAGGTTCAGAAATGGCCGGATTAGCAGGCTTTGGGCAAAAGAACAAGAATAACTTCGTTTTTCTGAAGGAGTCGCTGTACACATGTACATTTATTGAAATCTCGAGAAAGAGAGTTCTCAAGAAGGCGGATTAAATTAGTTTCTTTTATATGCCTGCTTATCTTTGTTCATGGCGTTATAATGATAGATGAATCAAAAACTTTCAATTGAACTTATTCTTTCAATTGGTATTGTTGTATATCCTCGTTTTTTACAAAAATGATCATGATCTATTTAAAATGGTTTTTCCATTTCCACGTTATTATTTTCTTTAGACAAATGTCACATAATCCACGTCGGTTTTAAAACGACGTAAAATGACGTGACTTTCCACGTCGGTGGTTTAGACGTCGGTTGCAAAATCGACGTTAAATGGATAAAATAACCGACGTGGAAAGACTGTTCTGTAGTAGTGAATCCAAGTTATTTAAAGTGACCATTTTATTTTCTTTTTATCTAAATGCAAAGGTCAGATTGAACTATTTTCTTTAATTTTTCACACAAGTCACAAATCTGTTATTTGCATGTTTATCAAGTTCATATGCATCCATATTTTTTAAAAACATTATAATGTCCTTATACCAAATCAATTACAACACAACTCATCTCATCAATCCTCAATCTCAATAGTAACACCTATCTCAAGACATTTCCCTTACTGTACTCCAAAAACATATTTTATCATTGGCCTCATCTTCAATTTCTATTCTTCAATATATGTTCCTCATATACTTGCTGCCAAGATTCATTCTTCACGAGCCACTCGAGATAATCATTTTATACCTCTAGAACTATGTTCGACTCTTGTTAAGCAAACAAGTTCATTCGGAAAAAAAAACTCACCCCATAATCATTATCCAATGAATACAAATCCATAATCAACCAATCAATCAATCAACCAATGTGAATGGAAGCAAATAAGAAAGAAGGAGAAGAAAGAGAGAAGGATATCAAACTTTATATAGAAGATAGAACCTTAATGTCAAGCCATTACAACTCTCAGATTTATAAAGCTTGTTTTCATAGAAATAAAATGACATTAAATCCGACAACCTTGACTCAAAACCCGATTTGTCAATCAAATTACATTAAGTCATTTCAGTCCTTCACCAATCGTCCTTAATTTAGCTCATAGTTTACCCAAAAACTCCAATTCAGCTCCTCAAACTTATGAAACCCCAATTTCAGCCTCTCGGCTTGTGAAACTTCAATTCAGCATGATTTTGCCCCATAATTTAAAGGTAATTATAATTCTACCCCTTACTTTCTAAATTCTGCCATTTAACCACTAACTCCCAAATTGATGATGATGATTGTCAATTCAATTTATTCCAATTATTTCTACTTCAATTATCCAAGTTCATATTTTTAAAAGTCACACCCGAGTATATATTCTTTTATGTAGGCAATGAATCAAAGACGACTAAGCATTCATTCATGACTTTCATCAAAATTCATTACATTGAAATTACGAGGTAGGAACCACCGACTTATCTTGTGTTAAATCAAAATTCTCAATTATCATGTTATGTATATTATGTATTCTCGAGTAAAATCTACTTCTAAAACTAAAAATAGCCAGTGACCGTACAAGTTGTCTATGACCGAGGTTAAGGGTCATCAGGTGTATCCTGACGTGCTATACGTTAGTTAAAATCAGAGACTGCAAAAGTTGTATGTGACTGGGGAAAAGAGTCATCGGGGAAATCCATCGCGTTTTCGATGTAGTCAATATCTATATGTTTCTAAAATTATATTTTATGAATTATATTGATTGATTGTGCTATTTTTGAGGTTTAATATTTATATAAGATATGTCTGTATACCTACTAAGCTAGTCAAAAGCTCACCCTATCATTAACAAATTTCAGGTTGAGGAGACCAAGCAACGAGTGACGTTGGAGGTGGATGATACATTAAGTAAAATTTAGAGGGATTTAAATCTATGTAGATTTGAATTCTATTTCGATATTTTGGCCTGAATTATACTTAGTTCTTCTTATCAATTGTGTACATTTTCCAAAAAGTTATATATCAAAGTAGCGCAGCGAAAGCGTAGGTGACAATTTACAAATGTTGATATCCTTAATTTTATTTTCAAATGAGGTCTGTTATTCTTTGTATATCTCTCTTTATATTCTAGTTTTGGTTTATTTTATTTTTTTTGGAAAGGGGCCAAAAAGTTTCATTTTAAAAAGGGTGCCTAGAAGTTGTGGTTTCAAAATGTTTTTCTTTAAAATTAATTTTAAAACTAGTAAAGTCTATATTATATTATATTTTACCTTCTTAAAATTGGGGCATTGCAAAGTGATTTAGACCTGAGACGATGCTACCTTACACTATCAATTTATAATTAATAGAAATTTGAATTATTTTCTTATTACTATTTTTCAGCTGCACAACTCAAAGTATTATGAAATTCTCGTTTTTCTTACGATTTTACTATTCGATATTACGTGATGTCAAGTCTACTTTATTTTATTTTAAAATACAAATTATTTTCATTTTATCGAAATCGGAGCATTACAAAGTGGTATAAGAGATTATTTTCATTTTATCGAAATCGGGCATTACAAAGTGGTATAAGAGCAAGCTCATTGTAGACTCATTCGTTTTCTTTTACAAAATTTTATTTAGAAATAAGAAAATAAATTATTACTATTATCATCCACATTCGCCGGTTTCTCCAAGGTAAACAATTCATTACATCATATCATTTCATTAATTTATGACTTCATTACGCACATTTCACAAATTCAATTCATTGTTTATTTGACTTCTACAAGTTATGCATTATGTCTTATGAAGTTCATAGTTGATATTCTCATCTCATGTGTGTCATGAACACAAAACTCCAGTTTCATATCAAGTTACATTACAAGACCGAAGACTCATGTCAAGGGTGCACTATTTTGAAACTCATATTTTCATATCAAGGTAATTATTTCAAAATTCGTATTTTT
Organism: Phtheirospermum japonicum; assembly: GCA_014905375.1. NCBI lineage: Eukaryota > Viridiplantae > Streptophyta > Magnoliopsida > Lamiales > Orobanchaceae > Phtheirospermum > Phtheirospermum japonicum. The sequence continues at coordinate 577,820 of BMAC01000758.1, forward strand.
CGTGTCATGGGTGCATAATTTCAAAATCTACATTCACATGTCATGATCAAACAAAAGTCAGTGAGATGGTTTATATTTTAAAGTCATGCTAGATAGAAACATGCATCCATTATTTTACAAAATTCATAGAACATTTTTTTTTGATGATTGAATCTTATTTTAAGGTGGGTGGTTTATAACACTCATGATTTTCCATTTCCTTATAACATTGATATAGGTGTTGAACTTCTTTAGCCTTTTAGTTTAACTACGGCAAACACCTTTTGGGAGCCATCTTATTTTTTTGAAAATAACCAATGTCATTTTAAATTTTTATTTTTCAAATATTTATATAGACCAATCTGTGAGGACTAACACGTGAAGAGGGAAAATGACTTTTGAGTTGACTAGTGTCTCCATTAGGGATTCTGCTTTAGTTGTTGATATGTGCCGATTATTGATGTGGTGGTGCCCTCCTCGATTGTTTGTGATTGAGTTTAGATACTATATTGGTGGAAATGTGTAAGGAGGTAGAGGTTGAGTTTGAGGATTTGAATGTGTGCATTTCCCCTCTTGTTCTCTTTGATGATGTTGTGAACAAATGTGTGGGTATGATGTCGATGGAGTCCTGGTGATGATTGATGATTTGAGCTTTTTAGATCTAATTGAGGTTGAGAATGAGGTGGTGGGCCCCATTTTGGATGTGTATGTCAACGCCTCTTTGCTATTCAATAAATCTGTGTTAGTAGACGAGTGCAAGGGAGTATTGCCATTGGAGATTCCGATGGACGTTGATGATCAACTAAATATGACACAAAAAGTTAAGATAAAAAGCTGCGAATCGGGATGACTTGTTTGCCCTTCATCGTCTCTTCTCAAGGATGGATGGTGTTCGTCTCATTTTCTTGCTCAGACCCACTCTCTAAACCTCTTGCCCTAAAAGACCATCCTCAAGGCCTTTTTCCAATATTTTCATGATTTATGGTGTGTCAAAGTATGTATGATGATATATTTTTATGTTATCTTATAAAGCTAGATGCTAATATCATCTACTCTCTCTCTTGAGTCTCCTAGAACTGTTGATAAAATTATATGAAATAGTACTCTCTACTCCAAACATATATTCCAACTCCCAAAAGATCACTAAGAATTAGCACTTTCATAAACCCCCACATACCTTTCGATATGCGCATTAATAAATTTTAAATATACACAAGCCTAATATGGTATAATAAGACAATATAAAATACATGTATAAATATTCGTGACTATATGAAACATGCATTCAAATCAACATATTCAAACATAACATAATCCATGATCAAAAATATAATAAATCATCAAATAGAAGGAATTAACAAAACTTTGTTATTAATCTACTCTATGCCTCGTAATCAAGGCGATTAGCCGACATGGTCAAAATAAAACACATAAAAATATTTGAATAACACATGATCAACTAAATATGATACAAAATTTAAGATAAACAGTTGCGAATCGGGATGACTTATTTGCCCTTCATCGTCTCTTCTCAAGGATGGATGTTGTTCGTCTCATTTTCTCGCTCGGGCCCACTCTCTCAACTTCTTGCCCTAAAAGACCACCCTCAAGTCCTTTTTCCAATACTTTCATGGTGTATGGTGTGTCAAAGTATATGTGATGATATATTTTTATGTGGAGATGAGTGGGGTATTTTTGGTACTCCTTTTAGGATTTTTGAACCTAATATTTGTCTTTGTACAGTCTACAGCCGTCCAACCAATTTTCCATCCTCATAAAGATCACATTGCATTTAGATGTATTCTTAAGTGTCATAGCCCTCTATCTTACCTTTCTGTGGTTGTTAGAATCATCATAGTTTGAATTCATATGAGAAAGTTATAGCGCAAGTACAAAAACTGGTTCAAAGCATCTTTTGCGCAAAATTTACAATATCGGCCTTCTTGCCTTTTACTTTAACGACTTATATTTTTGTGTTCTTGGGCCTATTTCAACTCTATTTATTTATTTCATCCTTGTGTATCTTGTGGTTGTCTAACTTGGGGTTTTTAACATTCTTGCTACAAAAGGACTCAAAACCCCATCATTTTTCTATGAAAAACAACAAATACAAGAAATCGTAATATTTAAAAAAAATAGATAAAATAAGAAAATTCCCATAAAAAACATACATTGAGCTTATAAAATGCTAGTAATTATATCCTTAAAATATATAATTTTGCATGAGAATAGAAATCAAGGAAAAATAATACAACTCTCAACTTAAAAACCAAGTTACCTAACATCGAGCCTCATGAATCCTCCAAAATTTGAGTGAGTCCCCAAATTTGTAGACGATGTCGTTCACGATCCTCACAATATAGATATATCAGTTCACTCGCCACTCATGTTTAAAGACGTGCATACGCTCAAAACAATTAATTATGTATTTACCCCATAGGCTTAACAAGCCTCTTAAGACCTCTATCGTGCTCAATGCACATGTATATGATTTATGGATCAAAGGTATTTGTTTAGGTTTTAATGTAGGCTCTTTTGAAAAGGTAAAGAATAAGAAAAAAGTGACTATATACTAAGCATAAAAAACCCCAAAATTAATCACCTTCACCTCCAAAGTAATACTTGAAGCTTCTAAACATAAAATTAACTTGTAAGCTTCACAACAACCCCAATGGCAATGCCTTTATAATGTAGGCCACTCGAACCCAAAAATCAAATATAAGGATTATCAAGCACTTTAATAATGTAAGCCAATAACTCGAAACTAAAAACAGCTATGAGGAATTCAATTCCTTGTTCTTATTTGAATTTCCACTTTTTTGTCGATTTATTCCAATTTTGTTGACTTTCATTTTGATACAAAGTTATTAATTTTGACTTTATTCTATTTACAATGTACCAATTATAAATTCCCCAATGGCACGCTAATTTATTCTACCCACATAATTGATTTGCTCTCATGAAGACATAAATTATTAAAAATAAGAGTATATACAAAATAAGACTACCCAATACTTATGTAGCGAGCAAGAATAGGCCAAAGGTTCAAACGAGCTAACTAGAGAAAATTTATTTAGTGGAGATACTTTATTTAATAAGGCTTGAAATAACAAATAAAACTTGCCTAATTCTTTAATCAGAAACCACACGCATCTAAACCTCGACCAAGATCTAAGGCAAGTTCTAGCGAAACCACACATAATTATCAAATCACTCAATAAAACATAACTTCAAATATTTTTAATTTGGCAATGAAGTCACTGTCTAAGTCAAGTGAATTCGACAATCAAAAGCTCCAATGGTTTCACAAGTTAAAAGATATTTATTTTCAATCCTCGACTCCGATACAAGACTCCTCATTTTTCAACATCAAATAAACACAATAAAACCTCAAATTGGTTTCTTGATTCCAACCTTTCCACAAGAAATGATCAGACATTATCTCCTAAAATGAAACAAAGTAATAGAAATAAATTAAACATGCAAAAATAAAGCAAAAAGCCTACTAAAAAAAACCTAACATGCAACTATATGAAAGAAAGATAAGTTACGCTTTTCTAACTCCACTAATAAAAATCCCCACCCCCAAACTTAAATTAATTTATACAAAAAAGAAATTCAAGGAATAGAATTTTGATGAACAAATTAGAAAGCATATGAAACACTCAATTAAGAGGCTACTAGTGCTTGAAACATTGAACCCAACTCTCTTTCCTCGTCATCCGTATCACCAAGTATCATCAAGCACGGGATACCCCAACACTTATTAGTATTCCTTGTTGGTTAGATTTCACCGTGGTTCAAACAATAAAGGTTTGTCAATAATATATTCTAACAAAGAGAATGATTTCTAATAAACTCGATAACGAAAATATAGAATCATTGGATCAGAATTTCTAGATACAAACTCATGCATAAAAATGTGTAAATAAAGTCTTCAAAGAAAAACCAAAAGACAAAAGCATAAGGAAACCTAACATGCTCTTAACACTCAAACAAATAAAAGGAAAGCTCTAGAAAAATAAATCATGAAAAATTAAGTATAAAAAAAATCCCAAAATTCATACCATAATCTTAAAACTGATAAGTTTTCTTTAAACTTTAAGTTGAGTCTTGAAAAAGATGGTAGATAACGATAGAAAAAATTTCGGGATACAAAGAACAATCCAAGCTATATATATGTGTGTGTGTGTGTGTGTGGATTAGAAACTACTTGGGGAAGTATGTAAATAAGAAATTTGAAGAAAATACGATTTTTAAAAAAAATGTAACCTCTTTTAAAAACAACCACAGGTCAAAAATATTCTTGTTATGATTTCTCAAAAGAGATTTTGATTTCAGCCTCCCGTCCACTAACTCGATTGTCTGGTGAGGTGCCTCCTCAAGTATACTCCACAAATTTTTGAATAACAAAACATCCGACCACCTGATCGGGTGCCAGCTCGGGTCTACATTGATAGAGTCCAGCCCCTTTGCACTCGATCTCACACTCGACCTACTAATTGGGTGCATACTCGGGTCTACAAGAATAGGAACTCTGTCCAAGGTCACTCGATCACACACCCAAACTCTTGATCTGGTGCCTTCTTGGGTATATGCTGCTGATTCTAAAATTAATTTTTTAATGATGCATGATTGCAAACTACTCTAACAAATAAAGTAAAATGAAAGTAAGTAAATTTCATTGGATTGCCTCCCAACAAGCACTAAGTTATAAGTCTTTAGCTAGACTCACTCTTGTTAGAGAAGATTTTGAATAATGCTATTGATGATCGTCTCATCCTTTGGAATCGATGCTTCTCCTAATAAAAAATCATCCCCAACGAGATTGATTAGCTCTTCTCATAAGCTAATTCGATCTTTCTATCAGTCACGAATGTAACTACGAAGACATCAATCATATTGAATATTAAAAATTCAGTTTTAAACCCTCATAATAAAAGGATGGCTTATTATTTGTTCCTTCAGTCAAAGTAACTTCGAGAATTTCAATGTTTAAGACCACATCCTCTTCTTCTTCTTCTCGTTCACCTATATCAACAATATTAACAAAATTATCATGCTCAACAAGTTGAGGAAAAGAAAGAGAAATATTAAAAATAGAAGAGTTTTAGTTAGAAATAGATATAGAATTCACAACCCATATTTCTAGCTTTGTTCCCGACTCATGCTCCTTGACATTTTTCTCCCCGATCTTCAGCTCTTCAACCTTCTCAGCTTTCCTCTCGGGCATCATTGGATCTTTTTCTGTGGTATCGCTCTTACATATTATAACATTACACTGATCTTAAAAGTTTAGGCAGTTGCCATTGTAGTCATACGACTTTCCGTACTATTTATCCAACTTTGAAAATCCATCATCACTACGCCTTGTCCGCTCTTGCCATGATTTCATAAATACAACTGAAGTGGATTCTATTGGACATGGTAAACACAATCTACACATATGAAACAAAACACCCAAGTAAGAAAATAAAAATAAAAATAAAAATGTTAAATTAAATCTGAACTACTTATCGCGATATTGATAGTATAATTTGTTCAGGACATGAACCCAATAACTTGCTCGCCTATTGTTTTACCATCGCAAGTGTAAGGGGTTTAAATGTAGTAGTGGCGAGCAAAGTCCTATTCTACATAGACTAATTAACTATTTGAACAAGTACCGTAATTATAGCAATAAGGATTTTGTTTGGATAAACATGAATGCTTGATGGTTAATTTAAAATGAAATAAATAAACAAAAGTGAGATAAACTAGGAACATGTAGGAGTAAAAAGTGTAAACGAGACTCCAAGATAATAGCTTTACCAGCTTCTTGTTTGAAAAGTAATTGACACTTTGTATCCACTATCATCTAAAGCAGCCACTAATATCATCTACACTCTCTCTCTAGTCTCCTAGAAACTATGATCAAATTATATGAAGTAGTCCTCTTGAACTAAAATCATATAATACAACTCCAAAAAGATAAATAAGACTTAGCACTTTCATAAACCCACATACCCCTCGATTTGCGCATTGATAAATGTCAAATAACTGCAAGCTTAACATGGTCTTAAAAGACTATATTGCAAAACATGTATGAATATTCGTGACTAATCTAAAACATGCATTCAAATCAAGATATTCGAATAAGACATAATCCATGATCATAAAGTTAACAAATCATAAATTAAAAAGAATAAAGAAATGATTATTATTAATCTGTACCATACCTCGGAATCAAAGCTATTAGGTGGACATGGTCAAGAAAAAACAAATAAAAATGTTCAAATAACACATGATTATCTAAATATGCTACAAAAGATATTAGATAAACCACTGGGAATCAAGATTGTTTATTTGGCCTTCATCGTCTCATCTCGTGAATGGATGGTGTTTGTCACCTTTCAAGCTATTCGGTCTTACTCTCTCGAGCTCTTTCCCCAAAATCTTTCCCTCAAGGCCCCTCTTTTTCGTGGTGTATGGTGATTCAAAGGACATATGATGATTTATTTTTGATTGAGGATTATTGAGATATTTATAAGATTCCTTTTATGGGTTTTAAACATAATTCTCGTGTTTGTACAGTCAACAACCGCTCAACCCACTTTCGGTCCTCAGAAAAGCAAATTGGGCTTATGTGTCTTCTTAAGAGTTGTATCTCTATTTCCTTGATTTCCTTGGTAGCTTCAAGTATCTTAATGGGAGATAATATGTGAATATTATGGCCCAAATAAGAAAGCTGGTCCAAATTCATCTTTTCCTCTGAATTACAATATTGATGCCTTCTTGCCTTTTACTTCTACACCTCATATATCCACATTCTTGGTCTTGTTTTAACTCTTTTTATTCTTTATTCCATCCTCTTGCATATTTTGATTTCCTAAATTGGGGTTGTCAACGCTCTTACTCCAGAAAGCCTCAAAAACCAATCAGTTTATTATGAAAAACAACAAACACAAGAAAAGCATAATATTTTCAAGAAATAGATAAAATAAGAAAAATAATATGAAAAATAACATTAATCCCATATAAATACATAATTTTACATGCGGACAAAATCCCCAAACTTAAACATTTGTAGTCCCGACCAATGTATTAAAAACTTAAACTTTGCCGATGTAAAAGGGACCAACAATCAAGATATAATCAAGAAAAATCATGAAACTCTCAACCAAAAATCCAACTTAACTAGCATAATGTATTGATCGTTGTAACCATATGCATAAAATAAGATCTCAACCTTAAAAATTATCGAATAGAGAAAGTACGATAACCAAGGCATATAATATAATCAAACCGAGTCAAATAAAATAAATTTCCAATAAAAGATAAATTAAAAAAATCATCTGAATGTTCAATCATGAATGAAAGTGAAGTGAAAATAAGATTGAAATCTTGATATTGCGGTGAAAGGTATAAAATAGTTAAACAACAGAATGTAAGAGAAAGTGTAATCTTCGTTCAAAAAATGAAGGAACAAAATGATAACCAGGCAAACAATGGAAAGCCAAAAGATGTAGATAGGTTATATATATAAGAATACTCACATAGGAAATGAAAGTATTACGAATTCATAATAGTTATGAATAGTAGAAATTTCAATATCTAAGGAAATTTATGCGGTATGACCCAGTGTCCGAGCGTAAATTTACGAGTGATGGGAAATAATAGAAATAGAGGTGAGAAAGATTTTGAGATAATATATCTAGTTTTTAGAACATGTAAGTAAAAAGGGTAAATAATGAGATCACAAAAAAATTCTCAAATGGTAGATAAATCGAAAGTTTACAGAATGGGTTATCAAGTTATCTATAACATTAGATAGATCCAATAATAACCAGCAATGCCACACTAGTAAAGTATGTAAAATAGTGATCATGAATATTTTAATAAGAAGAGATGTTTTCAAAATGATAGACAGATAAACTCCTAGTATTTAAGAAGAATGAAATGAAACAATGGCTAAATAGTGAGGTGAGGTAAAAGGTAAAACATCGATTTATTAAAGGCATAAAATAGATTATGAAAACAAAATTATGAACAACTTAGGTTCATTTCAACAATGAAAATGAGAACTAGCATATCTCTGGAAGTCAACAAAAGACTTGGATGCAAAAGTAGATGTGTTAAAAAACTCCACAATAAGAAGAAATCTATCAAGTAGTGCAAAAGGACTACTAATAAGTAGTATAGTTTCTTTCTTTCATATAGAAAGAGAATTTAATCAAGAAAATGATTTAAAGAAAAATAAGAAGAAATTTAAAATAAAATACCGCATGTCTTGAAATGTCAGGTAGACTGTGTAATAAGTATTGAAGATACATTAGGGTATCGAGTGAAGCCAGTTGACATCAATACTTGAAGGTTTAGTGACAAATAGGTAAGAAATATCACTCAAAACAAACGAGAGTGAAAGAGAATTAAGAGTACGAGACAAACATTGATATTGAGTACGAGAGATAAAACACAAGGTAGAACTTATTTTAAACAAGTGAAAAGTATAAAATATAATTTTGAATGGATACATTCAAATAATTTAATAACTCCAAAACAATTATATGCTACTACCTTAGCGAATGCTTACAAAAGCTTAACATTCAAAGAGAAAATGGGGACAACAAATGGCCCAACCATTTTTAAAACCACAGCTTGAAGACCAAAACATTGATAGAGTGTGTTCCATGATTCCAAAATATCATGAATAAATCAATTAACAATTCTTAGAATGTTTAAACATCTCTATTCAGAACTCAATAATAAAAGGCAGTCAAATGAGATAATTTCAGTGAGCAGTTAACTAAAAAAAAAACTCAAGAGTGTAAAGAAATAAACATAAGGCTTTAACCTTGAATATGAAATAATAGTAAAAGGATAAAAGAAACAAATCAAGGATTCCAAGGTATAAGACATATAAGATATAAAGCTTGTTAGAATTTAGGTACACAAGAGAGATGACAACATGGATAAAGACCTTCGAAACTCAACATGAATCTCAAATCAATAAATTTAAGAGTAAGTAATCACAAGAACTTAATGTTTAGAAGATAACATAATAAGAGATGAAAATCTTGAAAAATAAAAGTTGATGTTAAATGCAATTAATATGAGAGGTTCAATATTCAATCAAAATCTAAGAAAATAATGGTTATAGAGTAGAACGAGTGATTCTATCACAAAATATGACAAATAACATATTCTTTAGGTTTACAATAAAATGTTTACCAAGTACAAGGAGTCAAGATGTGGTTAATAAATAATATTTTGGGAAGAGAGATCAAACTCTCACCGATTTACAAAAAGTATCACTATTAAAAATTGAATAGGAAGAATAAATCCAACCCTCACAAGGAAGAGTCAGTTAAGAATTCAATCTTAACAAATTCTTAAAATAAACAAAATTAGTAATAAAATCATGATATTGAGATTTCTTATTGAATAAATACAATAATACCTCAAAAAAATACAATAGTGACATGGACAGTTACGGTTTAGAATTCGCATGAAATAGATGAGTTGGTGATGGTGTACCATAGAAAATAAGAGAGTTTTAAAAGAAAAAGAAATTCTTCACATTCAAGTACATGACCCTTTATGAAGGAATAAGTTATTCACGAGATAAATATGCAAGGTACTGGTTGATAAAAGCAAAGAGTTAACTAATTTGAGCTGACATATTTCTCATAAAAAATAATTGAATAGTGAAAATTCAAATAAGAAATATAGGGCACAGCGAGAGGATAAACAAAAAAGATCATGGTTCTTGTTCGCTCTAAAGGTTTTTTGAACAAAGTCAAAAAGATTAACAAGTAACCAACCAATATATTTGAAGGAATTGGGTGGTCGAAATGATCTTAGAGTTAATAAATGAATGTAATCAAAGATTGTTTATCTAATAAGATAATAAAACAAATAACAGGTTGAAGTTGGCTAGGTATCATGGGCAATAACTTTATTTTGAAAAAAGGTCATATACAAAGTATATGAAATCAAAATGAAATCGTAAATAGAAATTCGAATGGAAATGGAAAGGAGTTTCACTAGACAACATAACCCCCAACAGTGGAACACCATTAAATTTCGAAAGATGAATAACCTTAATTAGTAGATAAGAAATCCTTAAAGAATTAGAAATAACTAAAACCTAAACTGTAATGTAGGTAGAAGAGGTCTCCTTGTGTTGTTCAGAGACTATTTTCTTTTTTGATGTTGATTGATGTCGTAGATAAAGAATCTTCTACCTTCCATCCGTGTTGTGAAAACTTATAGATAGATTTTCTATTTTGATTTTCCTTGATGCTCCTTATTGTATTTCCTTCGGTCGGCGTGCCCTATGGAGTTGTTTTATAAAATTTCTCCCCCTTATTTTCTTAAACATTGATAACTTGAGCTTGTTGATAATCCTATCGTGCATCATTGTGTCACTTGACAAATAAGTACCACATTGTTCTCCGGTTAGAAGAAGGCGAGTTCACAAGACTCCTTCAATATCAAAGCAGTGTTCGCAGTTTATCAATTTGTTAATACATCATCTCTTCTTTTCTTAATTCTTTATTGATTTTACTCTTTGGGATGTTGAAGATCTCCACTCGTTGACTTGGATCATTAATCTGCTGAATATTTCATCTTAACAATTGGCATCGATGATAAGTAGATGTTAACATGCTATACTTTCTCGATGAAGCTTTCCAAATTGGATAGGTCTCCACGAATTACTTTGATAAACAAGTCCCGACATAAGGTTCTCAAGAAGAGAAAGAAAATGCACAAATCTAGATTTCAAGATGATTAGTGATGAATTATTAGCAATAATAAGGTTAAGATCTAAAAATGAGCGCGACACTTCAAGATAAAGAAGGGCTCGGAAATTATTGAAATTAGAGTGAGGTTAGGGCTTTTAAAGAAGGAATAGATATTCAAGTTTAACATCCTAAAGGTAAAAAATGCCCGTATCAACCTACTACCTAATGCATTAAGTGGACAACTACTTCTTAATATCGAAAATTGATTCAAGCTTTTTGTGTGTGCCTACTTATAAATATTTGTCAGAAACACAATAGCTTGCCCGCAAGAGAACGGGATCGCGTGTAGGTTGGCAAAGTTAACTCGAGTAGTCTCTCGAGGAACATACAATCGGAATATCGAATAGTTTGTTCAATCACAAGTAACACGAAATACTTATACAAATTAGGTGGGTTGATTATCTAAGGAATTGAAACGCATGAACATTAACTAAAACTATGTAATCTAGTTCAGCAGCTGGAACATGTAAATCCATGAAATTAATCTAAGAACTCAAACAAGATTAACTAGCATAATCGAAAAGTAATTATCTAAAGCATAGAATAACCAGAATAATTATCTAAGCGTGAACAATAATCAAACATCAATTAAACCAAAATGAACGATTACGAACTCGAACATCAAAAGTATCTAGGGTTCGAAGCATAAAATGATTCAAGAATAATAATCAAAAGGCTACTAATTAAATGCATAAATAAAACTAAGAAAGAAAATAAAGAGTTTAAAATACTTATTTAAACAAAGAATTCTAGTAAATTCTCCAACTAATCTAGAGAGATTGCGTAGATCTTGGCCGAAAATAGAGTCACGAACTAACGATTGGAGCTTGGAACTCGTGACTCTTGAATCTCCGATATCGATCTTCTGTGTTGTTATGGGATGCAACGGTGTGTTGTTTTTTAGCCAAAAGACTGTAACTAGGGTTGTAGTGGTGTATCTTGTGTGTTTGGGATGGACTTGGAGAAGAGCTTTTATAGTTTTTCCTTGGCTTAGAGCATAAGAAACCCTAAAATCCATTTCTAGGCCGTCACGTCAATCGATGCAAACAGGAGCTCGGCGTCGACGCGTCCAGTGTGCTTGCGTCGATTGGGCAGAGGCGACGACTGACGCGGGCATGGATCGACGCTACAGAGAGTTTCGTCGACTTGGGCGTCGACCGATGCACCTATGGATAGACGCTTCAGAGAGTTACGTCAGCTTGGCGTCGACATAGTGTCGATCGACGAGGGCATGGATTGCGTTGACGTAGCATCGACGTAGCGTCGACGCCTGCGTCGACCGATGCAACTTTGCTGCATCCTTATTTTCTCGATCTTTCTGCTACTCTTTCACCGGAAAGCTCGTTCTCGACTCTCAAACATCAAACTTCATCTATTTATGAGTTGAACTCTTCCGATTACTTAGCTATAAGGTGAAAAACAACGGATAATCACCTATTCTCATTAATTACGATCAAAATACGGTAAAATAAGCCATAAGTATAAAAATACGAAATTAAGCTTAAACTATCCAACTTATATAAAAAACAATAAGAAAAATTAACTAAAACGCTAATAAAAATAAGGACAAGTATGTTCTAATCAACTACCCCACGCTTATTAGTTTGTTCGTCCTCGAACGAACGATAGATTTAAAGTATAGCAAGAATGAAAATCAGTCCAAACAATGAGTCGTGCGATGCTACATAGATAATTTTGAAACTATAGATACTTGTAACGCAACTTGAAACACTCCACCCTTATTGCTTTGTCGCTTCAAAAATCAAATTCATGCATCCTCACAAAAAGGGTAACATATAGGGTGTACGGTCAAAGAACTCAAGTATTTTCTGCATGGGACGTGTATTCACTCAAATCATATAAATACATGCGCAATAAACAAGAACCGAAAAGTAGTCTCTTTTCAATCGCAAATTAAGTGTGTTATCAATCTAAGAATTGGAAAAGGTCTTTTCGGGTTGTAATGTAGGCTCTTTGGATGGGTATGAAATATATAAGTTGTGTGGCACATGCAATGATGATAATCACTCAGGCAACTCACTGGCTTTTTGCATGAAAATTTTTTGAATTGACGCTGCTTTTAAGGTTTTTGCGAAATAAATTGTCTCCAAGTACCATTTTACAATATATAAATAATAATTTTGAAAATTTATACACTTATGCACGCTCAAAAGACTAGAACCTCAAATCATACTTAGCTAGCTTTGACAGACATGACATACAAACACAATTCCGCACAGAAATAGCAATCAATCATGTAAAAAATTTAAAATGCACTTGAATTTCCATCATACTCAACCATACTAAACCATCCCCCTCCCTAACAACTCGGCAATCTCCTGATTGCCATAAACATAAAGAAAAACAAATCAAAAGAGGATAGGAGTAGGAAAAACGTCCCTGAATGGTCGAATTTCCCCAATTGAAGCCGTTCAATTTCCCGTTGTCCAGAGACTTGTGATTGGATTTATCCTTGAAACAAAAAAGTCGAAAAGCCAAAAATAACGAGTAAACGTAGAATAACAAATAAAAATAAACAAGAAAGAATAGTGTTCATCAGCAGTAATAAAACACAGAAAATCACTGCCACGGCCCATTAGCAAGCGACGGAGCAAGAGGCCATTGTTCCATCAAACGAGCAGGGACACCCGTCGATTAGTGTCGGAACGCGTTGGGTAACGTTCACCATCAACGCTGCCAATCACCACCGACCACCGCGCTCGCCCTGGCTTGCGTCGATGCCGAGGGAAGGTAGCGTCGATCGACGCGCATTTCGGCGTCAAATTGTCAATTTTGATTTCGAACTGCTAACCTTACCGCTAAATGATCGTTTACCATGGATAAACTGCACAATCTCACAAGAAAATAAAAAACGTCCATGGTATAACCGAAGAAATATTTAAAGACAAGGGACGTGTGAAAAATAAAAATTTATTAATGTTGTTTCGAAACATGTAGACAACTGAATAAAATTAAAATTGCGATAAAATAAACAGGATAGAGTAGGAGAACAATCTTATGACTCGATAATGGAAAAAAACTTAAATAAATAGCTAGTGGCAACGTCCTATGAATCTAAGGGGATCAATTGCGCAAATTCTCCAGTGCGGCAATCTTCTTGTTAGCTTCATCCAAACACTGCTTCTAGTATCCTATGTTCCATTCATGTGTCACGTTCCCCTCGTTTAGATTCTTGATTTTGGCCTCTAGTACCTCAATTCGGTGTAAGAGCACGAATTTCTCTTCATGGATGTCGTAATCCTGTCGTATGAGGCCCATCCCATGTATCACCACTGCGTCTATTTCGGCCTCTTTCTCTTCGAGGCGCTTGTCCCTAAAGGAGATCTCGCTTGCAAATTCATCTTCGCCCCACAACATATCATTATGTTGCTTGGTTAACTTCGCAATTGTCTCTCTAGCCATGAGAAGTCCGTCGTGAAGCTCGTCCATGGACATGTAACGCACCTCAGGGTTCTCCTTCCTTTGCTCGAGATCACGCCCTATTCCCCTCAAATGTCTGATGGTACCCCTTAGTTGGAGATTCATGTCCCTCAACCCCTCATTTATTTCTTCCAATCTCCTCAATTGATCCTTCAATGCGTTGATTTGGAGGGTGTAATGGACTTCGCCCATTCGATAACCACCAACCCTATCCTTCATCTTTTCGATTTCAACTTGCATCTGGTCCAATTCTTCTTCATGCTCCTTCCTCAACATCCACCTATTTTCATGGTTGTTGGTTTCTTGTGGAATTGGCCTCATGGTGTTGAAAGGCTTGAAGAATTAAATCTATTTGGTATAAGGAGGCTTAGAACACAAGAGAATTATGAAATATAGAGTGTAGGGGGGTTGGTTTATATAGGAATCATTAACTCTTGAAAATAGGAGTCCTAAATTTACCCAAATTATAAATAAGGGAAGAGATATTAAGTTTCCTATTCTATTTAGAACTCTCTTAAGGTAATAGATCTAGACTCCAAAACCAGCAAAATTTGGTGCAAAAAAATTCCATAAACTTGCTTACCTATTGGGAATAAAATACCCAAAAATTGCAGCCCAAAATTTCCAAATTCCGCGCAACCGGTTGACGCAGGCGCACAGGCAGCGTTGACGCCGCATCGACGCGATTGGTGCGTTGGCCACCAAATTGAATTTTTTGTTTTCCATTCCGCGAATTGATCTCTCCTTGACAACAAAAATCCTGTTTCATAAACATAAAACAAACGAAAATAGAAAAAAAAAGAAAGAAATAACTAAAAATAAATACAAGGGTTAGAAAAGAAATTAGCTTGGGTTGCCTCCCAAGAAGCGCATCTTTTAACGTCGTTTGCTCGACGCGAGTATTCGTGATTAATTTATAATCGGGGGAGGATCCACTATCTTCATCATCTCACGATCTTCACTCGTTGCCTATCCGTCATGATATAACTTAACTCGATGTCCGTTAACTTGAAATGTTACGTCTCGCTTTTCGTCATAAAGGGTGACCACTCCGAACTCGTTGATTTCTTTAATCACAAACGGGCCACTCCATCTCGACTTCAATTTTCTTGGAAAAAGTTTTAATCTTGAGTTATAGACGAGAGCCATCTTACCTACCTCTAAATGCTTGTTAATGAGTCTTCGGTCGTGGCGTATTTTCGTTATCTTCTTTTGTTTCCATTCATCATCATAAGACTTGTTTCTTATTTATTCAAGCTCAGTCAACTCCAGCTTCCTATACTCGCCTGCCTCATCATACTTCATGGTTAGCTTGAAAATGGCCCAACTAGCTCGGTGCTCTAACTCAACGGGTAAATGACACGCCTTCCCATAGAAGAGCCAAAACGGACTCATACCAAGCACTTTCTTATAGGCCGTTCGATAGGCCCACAGTGCGTCGACAAGTTTAACTGCCCAATCTTTCCGACTTGGTCCAACTGTCTTCTCGAGGATAGCCTTTAGTTGACGATTGCTAATTTCGACTTGTCTAGACGTTTGAGGGTGGTATGACGTAGCTATCTTGTGTCCCCCATATTTTGTCATCAGCCTTGCAAACGCTCGGTTGCAAAAATGTCTTCCTCCATCTCTTATAATTGATTTCGGCACTCCGAATCTACTAAATATATTTTCTTGGAGGAATTTAAGAATGACTTCCACATTAGCTCTTCGACCGGGGATCGCTTCCACCCATTTGGATACATAGTCGACACCGACCAGAATATACTTGAAATCTCCGCTTTTAGGAAAGGGCCCCATAAAATCTATTCCCCATACATTGAAAATTTCTACCACTTGATTAGGTACTTGAGGCATTTCATCTCGCTTCCCTATGTTGCCGGTTCGTTGGCAGTTGTCGCACATTTTGCAGTACTCAAATGCATCGGCAAATAAACTTGGCCAATAGAATCCAGCTTGTAACACCTTAAATGTCGTCTTTTGAGCTCCAAAATGCCCTCCATGGTCATGGCAAAATTGCAGAATGCTTCCCATTTCATCGTTTGGAATGCACCTTCTGTTAAGCCCATCCTTACAGCGTTTGAACACATAGGGGTCTTCCCAAAAGTAATTCCTGCATTTACTCAAAAACCTCTTCCGTTCTTGGTAGGATAAATGGTTAGGTATAATTTTGCAAGTAAGATAATTCACAATATCAGCATACCAAGGAGTAATTAATTGCTCGAGATTAAAGTTATTCACATAAGGGAATAGATCGTTAATCATAAATTTCTTGCCCTCGTTCTCCTCAATTATCATTCTAGACAAATGATCAGCTACAACATTTTCACAACCTCGTTTATCTTTTATTTCTACATCAAGTTCTTGCAGCAATAATATCCACCTAATAAGACGTGGTTTACTTTTGGGTTTAGAAAATAAATGACGCAACGCAGCATGATCCGTGTGTCGATTACTTTAGATCCAACTATATACGGTCTAAACTTATCAAGTGAAAATACGACTGCCAATAATTATTTTTCCGTCGTGGTATAATTATGTTGGGCATCGTTTAACATATAACTAGCCTAATAAATAACCCTAAGCAATTTATCCACACGTTGCCCCAAAACGGACCCAACCGCCTCATCAGAGGCATCGCACATAATTTCAAAGGGTAGGTTCCAATCAGGAGCAACAACCAGAGAGGCAGAAGTAAGACTCTCTTTTAGATCATTAAATGCGTTCATGCATTCTTCATTAAAAACTATAGGAGTGTCCAAAGTCAACAATTTGCAAAATGTATGACTTATTTTTGAATTTTTTTTGATAAAACGTCTATAAAAACCTGCATAACCCAGAAAACTCCTAATTCCCTTAACATCTCGAGGGGGAGGGAGGGTTTCAGTCATGTCTATTTTGCTTTATCAACCTCCAACCCCTTTTTAGAAACAACATGACCTAGAACAGTACCACTTTTTACCATAAAATGGGATTTCTCCCAACTCAAAGTTAGATTCTTCTCAATGCAACGTTCTAAAACTCTAGACAAATTAGATAAACAATTCTCAAAATATGACCCAAAAATCAAAAAATCATCTATGAATACTTCAAGAAAAATGTCAATAAAATCACTAAAAATTGAGAGCATGCACCTTTGAAAAGTCGATGTTGCATTGCACAAACCGAAGGGCATTCTTCGAAAGGCAAACGTTCCAAAAGGCATGTAAATGTTGTCTTGCTTTGATTTTCGGAGCGATAGCTACTTGGTTATATCCCGAAAGTCCATCCAAGAAGCAATAGAATTTGTGTCCAGCAAGCTTGTCGAGAAGTTGGTCTATGAACGACAGAGGAAAGTAATCCTTGCGAGTGGCTGCATTTAACTTCCTATAATCGATACACATACACCATCCAGTCGTCAGTCGGGTTGGAACTATCTCGCCCTTGTCGTTTTTGGAGATGGTGATACTTCCTTTCTTCAGAACCACATGGATTGGGCTCACCCATTTACTGTCAGAAATAGCGAAGATAATTCCTTCGTCTTTAAGTTTAAAAATTTCCTTTTTGACCACTTCATAAAGTGTTGGCTTCAGTCTTTGTTGATTGTCCCTAACAGGCCTGGCGTCGGGTTCTAGCTCGATTCGGTGCATGCAAGTAAAAAGGCTTATCCCTTTGATGTCGCTGATGCTTCATCCTATTGCTTCTTTATGGTTACTTAGCACCGCAATTAATTCTTTTTCTTCGTGTTTCACCAATGCTGAATATATGATGACGGGTTTCGTTTCATTGGGCTCGAGGAAAACATACTTCAAATGTCTTGAAAGTGGTTTCAACTCCACTTTCGTCCCAAGTTCGGGCGCATTAGCTATTTCGCATAATTCCTCATCGAAGTCTTCAATTTCTTCATAATCTTCAGTGATTTTGTTCAAGTCTATTTCAAACATTTCTGCCACCCTGTTTAAAAATTATGTGTCGTCCTCGACACTTAACTCATCTAGCACAGTGATCCCTTTGAGCTCGTGAATACAGGATGCAATAGGGTCAATAAATGAAAAATCTTCGTGCATGTACGAAGAAGGAGTGTTGTGGATCTCTTTAAGCGAAAATGTGACTGTCTCACCCAAAACGGATAGGGTCATCCTCCCCTTGTGCACGTCAATAAGCGTATGAGAAGTGGACATGAACGGTCGGCCGATCAAAATAGTATGCTCAGTGCCTTCTTTTGGAACTTCACCGACATCAAGTACGACAAAATCGACTGGAATTACAAGCTTGTCGACTTGAACTAATACATCTTCAACTATGACAAGTGGTTATCTAATCGATCGATCTGACGATTGTAGTCGCATCGTAGTGGGTTTCATTGTTCCAAGGTCAAACTCTTTATATAGTGAGTACGGAATCAAGTTGATTCCTGCACCAAGGTCGAGCATCTCACGTGCCGTTTGCCCATTTCCTAAGGTGATAGTTATGCAAAAACTCCCCCGGGTCTCTCTCCTTTTTGGATAGCGGACCCTTGAAAATGGCGCTCACCTCCTTGGTTATTTCTACTCGTTGAGTTGTCTCCAATCGCCATTCCCTTGCAACTAACTCCTTGGAAAATTTAACGTAAGCAGGCATTGTTTTAATTACGTCCAAAAGAGGAAGATTAACATTGACGTTCTTCAGCAGATTGTAAATTTCCATGAACTTTTTATTTTCTTTGGCTGGGCGTAGACGACTCGGAAAGGGAACCTTGTCTCGAATTGTAGGTGTTAACTGCTTCGGTTGCTGATTTGGAGACTTGGTGGAGTCGTCGATTGTGGTGGATGGATTTGGAAGCTTCCCTTTTAAAGAACACGGAATATAAGGATTTGGTGACTTATGCATTTGGTCCACCGGTTTAGGGTCGTCATTCTTTGGTGAATCCGCCATTGGAATTTTCGTGCTCTCCTCTTCCTTTTCCTCTATTCCATTATCTACCTGCTTTCCACTTCGTAAGATGTGGACAGCTGAAGCTTGCTCTGGTTTGCTCAGCAATTTTCATTTCTCGCTTTCTGCCTTCGCCATAGAAGTTGCCATTTGGTCCATCATTTTCTCTAAATTCTTCACACTCTTGGAAAGATTGCTCAGAACTTCTCCCTGCTTATTAACTTGCATAGTTAGATTGGCGAGCCCGTCTCTATTTCTGATTATTTTGGTGACTTGGTCTTGCTGCCAAATTAACAGTTGATCGTTTGGTTGTATCGGAGTAGGGGTCGGTCCGTTTGTTGGCGGTTTGTTTGGTGGTGGCGGCGGTGAATCAGTTTGTGTGGGGGCGAAGTGTGTATTTCCAGGGCCCCATTTTAAGTAAGGAGAATTTTGTTGTGCGTTAAATCTTGTTGGAGGTCTCCTTGATGGCGTATGCCTTGGCTTCACATTCGTCGTAATACACCATTTTGCATGTATCCACCAAATGCCCTTACTCCCCACAGCGGTTGCATGTCTCAATGGTTTCGTTGCTTGGCACCTCAGTCGCCTCGTTAACTCTTAACTTTCATGGTCGAGAGCTTGTTTGCCTCGACTTCTCACTCATCTTCTCGAACAGTTGCTTGGACTTCGTGGCGGTTAAATATCTAAAATCTCCCCCAGCAGCTACTTCTATGTTATTCTTGTGAGAATCCAAAAGCCCTTCGTAGAACAGTTGATTTACCAATCCTGGAGAGTTGTGATGATGCGGGCAAGCCTGCAATAATGATTTGAAACGTTCCCATGCTTCGTGAAGCAACTCCCCATTTTGCTGGACAAAGTTGGCTATTTGTCTCCTAATGTGGCTCGTCGTCTGAGCTGAGTAATATTGATTTATGAATTTGTCGCTAATCATGGGCCAGTCGATCAGATATCTCGATTCTAGCGAAAGTATCCAAGATTTGCCTTTATCCTTCATGCAGCTTGGAAAGCACACCATTTGAAGGTCTTCGTGATGAAGTCCTGGAGATGGGATCCTACTAAATTCGGCATAGAATTCCTTGAGGAAAGTTAATGGATCTTCGTTGGCGAGGCCATGAAATGTCGGGAGGTTGTTGATTATATGAGGTTTCAGCTCGAAGTCTCTTGCAGTTCTACCCAACACAATAGAAGAACTATAGGGGCCCACTTGAGGAGTCGTGAACTCTCTTTGTCTTGGCTCGCGCGCCCCCCGTTGGTGTCTCTCTTGATTATTAGGCCTCGCGTAGTTTCTATCGTACTCGTTCCTAGCATTGTAGCTGTTATTAGCAAACCAGTCGTCAACCTGCTCGTCTCCATGGTAAGATCTCTCAGAATAGTTATTTTGGTCGTGGTGGTGGCAATTTCTATTCCCTCCTCCTCGCTCTTCATTCTGGTCCATCATATTCCGTTGAATATTTTCCCAATAATCTCGAGGTTGTGTCGGTCCGTTGGGGTGAATTGGTTCACTCCCGTATTTGTCTCTTTGTCGTATAGGTGGGTTCCTTGGTGGTTGATCATTTTCGTTGTTGTGGGCAGGATTGTTCAGCCTCAACATCGTTTGAGGAACCGTATCACAAACAAAATCAGTGGTGGCAGACGATTCGCTTTCGGATATGTGAGGAGGTATCTCTTGATTTAAACGATGAATATTGCAGATGAATGTTACAAGTTCGGGTCTAAGTGATCTTCGACCTTGCATACACTCAACATCAAATTAAACGCATCGACTAGTAAAAACAATTATACAAATAGATGGCTAAAAATAAAATGAACAAACATATTATTGAAACCTTTGCTATGTTCCTCGGCAATGGCGCCAATATTTTGATTCAAGCTTTTTGTGTGTGCCTACTTATAAAGATTTGTTCGAAATTCAATAGCTTGCCTGCAAGAGAACGGGATCGCGTGTAGGTTGGCAAAGTTAACTCGAGTCGTCTCTCGAGGAACATACAATCGGAATCTCGAATAGTTTCTTCAGTCACAAGTAACATATACAAATTGGGGGGGGGGTGATTGTTTTGATTATCTAAGAAATTGAAACGCATGAACAGTAATTATAACTATGTAATCTAGTTTAGAAGTTAGAACATGTAAATCCGCGAAATTAATCTAAAAACTCAAACAAGATCAACTAACATAATCGAAAAGCAATTATCTAAAGTGTAGAATAACCGAAAATAACTATCTAAGCGTGAACAATAATCAAACATCAATTAAACCAAAATGAACGATTACAAACTCGAACATCAAAAGTATCTAGGGTTCGAAGCATAAAATGATTCAAGAACAATAATCGAAAGGCTACTAATTAAATGCATAAATGAAACTAAGAATGCAAATAAAGAGTTTATAATACTTATTTAAACTAAGAATTCCAATAAATTCTCCAGCTAATCCAAAGAGATTGCGTAGATCTTGGCCAAAAATCGAGTCACGAACTAACGATTAGAGCTTGGAACTCATGACTCTTGAATCTCCGGTATTGATCTTCTGTGTTGTTATGGGATGCAACGGTGTGTTGTTTTCGAGCCGAAAGACTATAAGTAGGGTTGTAGTGGTGTATCTTGTGTGTTTGGGACGAACTTGGAGAAGGGCTTTTATAGTTTTTCCTTGGCTTGGAGCATAAGAAACCATAAAATCTGTTTATAGGCCGTCGCGTCGACTTCGCGTCAATTGATTTGAACAGGATCTCGGCATCGACGCGTCCGGTGGGCTTGCGTCGATTGGGCAGAGGCATCGACCGACGCGGGCATGGATCGACGCTGCAGAGAGTTATGTCTACTTGGGCGTCGACCGATGCACCTATGGATCGACGCTTCAGAGAGTTACGTCAGCTTGGCGTTGACATAGTGTCGATCGACGTAGGCATGGATTGCGTGGATGTAGCGTCGATGCCCGCGTCGACTGACGCAACTTCGCTGCAGCCTTATCTTCTCGATCTTTCTTCTACTATTTCACCGGAAAGCTCGTTCTCGACTCTCGAACATCAAACTTCATCTATTAATGCGTTGAACTCTTCCGGTTACTTAGCTGTAAGGTGAAAAATAACGGATAATCACCTATTCTCGTTAATTACGATCAAAATATGGTAAAATAAGCCAAAAGTATAAAAATACAAAATTAATCTTAAACTATCAAACTTTTACCAAAAACAATAAGAAAAACAAACTAAAACGCTAATAAAAATAAGGACAAATATGTGCTAATCAAAAATTATTACTCAAATTCTAATTCTCACATCCAAAATGGCAATGATATCTAAATCACATGCCAAATATCCTATCTTGGGTACGCTTTAAGTATAATCCCTTTGCACTCAAGCGCTAATACCACTTCTGTAACGACCCAAAGAATAAATACAATAATTCTGGTAAAATAAACTTTCCTAAATTTACAAGGCAACCACTAGGATAAACTGCCAGGCTTGATGAAAATACTTATACAATAAGTCTTGAAGTTAGGTCATTTCTGAGTTGGCAGTCCGCTTGACTAATGTCTCCTACTGATCAAAATCTGAAACTTTTATTTAAAAATATGTGGAATGCGATAAAGAATGTCAATGAGGTTTTAGAAGTTAAAAATTAGGCTTTAATAAAATTAAAAATGGGTTTTATAAAGGTTGAGTAAAATACATATATATTTTTTTATCAAAAGACATATTTAGTCTTTGGGAAATATAAATTGGTGTCAAAAGTGTTTTTAGACTCACATATTCAAATATTCAAATGACTGACACCCTGGCACAAGACTTTAGAGGTGGATCCCGTGCGTAGCACATATCTTAATTGTGGCTGATGAGATCGCACACATAGCACTCAACTCCTGAACTTGGTTTAATCAACAAATAATAAACGTGGTAGTTAACACTAGCTAAGCATCTAACCCCTTACATTTCCACCAGCTCATCATGAAAGGTGACAAGCCAAATAAATAAACAAACATATAGGCCGAAGCCGAAAAGATAGCCTCATCCCTCCAAAAAGGCTCGACGTCCCTTTCACGATGGGATGAAACCCAGATAATCGTCATATTGCGGAATATACCAAACTACAATCCAAAATTATGTCTCCATCTCTGAACCAGAAAAAAAATTGGGAATAGACTTCACGTATTTGAATCAATAACCACAGGTGACCTGTTTGGTTTATTGATCAAACTACGCAAGTCGAAACAAACACAACAATGCAAGAAAAATATGAATCATACAATTATTTATAAAATTCATAACAAGTCAAAGATTTGGAGAGTGATATTACGATAAATAAAATAATAAACTTTAAGTCATTTTTACTTAACTATAACAAGAAATAATATCACTTACCAAAATATGCATATAATTTGAGAAAACGAGAACATGCATGTTTATGCGTATGCAATGAAATTATTTCCTTTTTTTTTTCAAGATCACATAATAAGTTTATCCACTTTCGCTGAAGATTCTTTTACGGAAGCACATCATCAATGCAGCTTCTTGAGATTTACAATCTATTACACGCTATACTTTGACACTTCCGAATAAAATCCAATCTAGTCTCATAAAATATAATAAATATACAGCTTATAAGTATAATATATAATAAAGTACTATCTAAATATTTAGGATGAGTGGAAGTGAGATAATATTTTTCGATGTAGAATAAAATTTTACGGATGCTCGTCCTTGATTCTCAAAGTTGTAAGTTCAAGGGGTAATATTATAACTTTACACATGCCTTGCGTAAAAGAATATCATAACAAAGCTCTGACTCGAATTTGAAGTCATTTGAAGGTCGTTTGACCCATTTCAACTCGGAAATAAGAAAGTGGTACGCATTTGAATATTTTTAAAAGTACTTGGGGTTAAAATTGAAATTTTAAGAGCTTTTAAGAGTCCATTGGGGTCAATATGAAAGTCTGAAGAACTTGATTTAGGGTAAATTCAAAATAAGATAAGACTTCAATTTGGGAGGACTAAATTTGAACTTAAAGGGGTCAAATTGTCAAAGAATTAAATTGGACCTAATTGTATCAAAATAGAAAAGTCAAGGGTCTAATTAAACTTCTAATAAACTATAAGAACTGAATTGAAAGAAAAGTAAAGTTAATTTGGGAATTGAACCTAATGAACACTATTTTAAAGTTCTGGGGTTGTTATAGGAATATACGAAATTTCTATCAAGTCATTGGAATATATCTAATTCTCAAAAGCCAGCCACTCTACTTTTAACCCATTTCGTTATCAACCCCTAAACTTTCTTCTGTCGACCACCACCACTTTCCACCCCTCACAGTTGGCAAAAACCCTCGCCCAACACAGTTTGTCACTGTCTATCACCACTTTAAATTTTGAATCTGAGACAAGCAAGGCGAAAGAGGCGGACAAAGGAAAGCAAGTTGAGGAGGAACAAACACCACCTTAGGGGGAGACAACGAATCAAACGATCACGAAAACACCGCCACCATCACCACGAAAGGAAATGGTGGGAAGTCAGGGGAAGTGAATGAGAAAAAGGCACCAGAATTAACTAAAGCTTTTCATGTCGGAACCAAGGAGTGTAAAGAATTACCAAAGGAAAGAACATGTCACGTTGACAAAGGATTCATTGAGAGGTTGATGAGACTAGTCCCTGCGAGCAAATTAGAGAAGTTGGAGAAGATCTTGGCAGGTGAAGAGGATAGCGACGATGACGGGGTTAGGGAGGACGGCGAAGAATACAGGCCAGAACCTTAGGGGAGATATTCGATGGGATACCCATTGTCGTCTGATGTCGTCTGATGAGGTATACAGTTTTTGGGTAGCAGGGTGCGAAAGAAATCTTATAAATAACAGGCCCAACGAGACATGGAAGAGGACGAAGATGAGGTATTACAAAACTCTCGCGCATTAAGAGATATGCAGGAAGCAGTATGGGTATTTCATAAACAGGACGCGGGAGCAGAAGACGAGGGATCGAGGGGCCATCCATTCTCAAAAAGGATTTTAAGAGCGGTCTTACCTCACGGATACAAGGGATTGGATTTCTATTATGAGGGGATTACGAACCCCACACGCATGTGAAAAGCTTTATGAACGAGTCGGTGTTAAGACAGTATACGGATGTTGTAGCATGTAGAGCCTTCTTATCTACTTTAAGAGGGATATCACAAAATTGGTTCCATCAACTGGCACCAGGGAGGATCACCAGCTTCCAAGTCATAAAGTCAGCCTTTTTAAAGCTTTTAACTAGCGCTAAATTACACACGAAGACTGCGCAATCTCTCTTTTGAATGGTGCAGCGACCTGGAGAAACTCTGAAAAGTTATGTGGCCCAGTTTACTAGGGCTACTTTGGAGGTGCCCATAACCACAGATGAGATGAAGGCGGGAGACTTACACCAAGGATTGAGGATGGAAGGTCTACAAATATCGCTGTCCAAGCGATCTTCACATACTTTCAAGGAGGTTTTGGATAGATGTGTAAAGTACATACACATAGAGGAGGCTGAAGAAGAACATAGGTTATGCTTTAGATAGGAGGTCGCAGAACTAGAAAGGGCAGCACCTAGGAGGTCGGAGCCTAAGAGAGAAGAAAGGCGAGTTGCACAGGCACTTTTAACTACTGAAACGGATGGTAGAGGGGCAACAGGAAGTGGTGGAAGATTTTGGAGAGAAGACGACTTCACACCCTTGGAGTTCCCACAAGCGAGGGTGTTCGCAATTATGGAAAACCAAGTACCTGATGCCATCAGGTGGCTGGAGGGTTATACACCAATTTCTACTAACCTAAAGTCTTAGTTCTTTTGTAGGTTTCACAATACTTAAGGCCATTCAACTGAGCGATGCAGGCACTTAAGGGAGGATATTGAAAGGCTAATTAAAGTGGGACACTTAAAAGTAGTGTATAAAGATAAGGAACCCTGGGAACAAGGCTAACCATTGCCCCCGCCACCTCCAGGAGGACATTCGCAAGTGCAGGCGGAGGGACAACCACGATAGGAGGGGCAAAAATGGGCCGAGCGAGGAGGAGCCACTGGGAATAACAGGAGAAGGATAAATATGATATCCGAGGAGCCAACAGATGGAGACACAAACAACACACGAAGGCGGCGCGTCCCGGAACGTGTGAGGTTGCTATAATTAACAGGCGACCTCCTAAGGGGGAACATAATGACGCACTCATGATTGAGGCTGTGGTTTGCAGAGTATGATGTGGGGAGAGTGTTTGTGGGTATTGGAAGCTTAGTTAATATCATCTACCGGGAATGCTTGGATCAAATGAATTTAAAGGTGAAGGTACGACCTTCAAAAACACCTATTTACGCTTTTAATGGCGCACATGTTATCATTGAAGGAGAAATAGTGCTCCCGGTAGCATGGGGAAAAGGCGAGTTACGAGTAAAGAAGGAGTTAAAATATTTTATCATCAAAGTCGCTTTAGCGTACAATGTTATATTAGGGCGACCTACCCTCAGCGAATTTCACGTGGTCACTTCTACCTACCACATGAGTATAAAATATCCATTGGGAGATAAGGTGGGCGAAGTAGTATCAGAGCAACAGTTCGCCAGGTCATGCTACCAAATGACGGTAAGAAAGGGAAGGAGCGAAGGAAGATGGGAAAGGAGCGGTGATGTACAAGAAGGGATACTTAGTTCTAAAAAGACGAGGGAGGAGGAGAATTATATCCGACCTCATGAGGAACTTATGGAAGTTTCATTAGAAGAAGGTAGGCCGGAGTATACTTCCGGAATAGGAACTTGAATGATGGAAACCATGAGGGTAGAGCTAATTGATTTACTAAATGAATTTCATGACATCTTCAATTTTGGAGATGGGGAGCTGACAGGACTATCTCCTGAGGTCGCGCAACATCACTTGAACGCTGACCCAGTGGCACGACCTGTGCGACAGAAAAGGACGCATTTTGGGGAAGAAATTGCTGAAGGCTAGCCACATTTGGGTAATCCAATTCTCAGAGTATTTATCTAATATTGTGATGGTACCTAAACCTGGACAGACATGGAGGATGTGCATAGATTTCCGTGAGTTAAACAAGGACTTCCCAAAATATCATTATCCATTACCACACATCGATAGTCGACTCAACCTTGGGTTGCGAACTGCTGAGAATGATGGATGCAACGCAGGAGTATCATCAAATCTCTTTGCGAAGGAGGATCAACTTAATTGAAATAAATTTTGAATGGAAAAAGCGGGGGGACTTTGGCTTGAAGAGCTCTCTTCTGTTTTATGGGCTTATCGAACCACTCCTCGAACTACCACGGGTGAATCACCCTTCAACTTGGTTTATGGAATGGAAGCTTTCATTCCGGCAAAGGTAGTTGGAGGATCTCATCGACTAGAGACTTTTAGTGAAAGGGAAAATGAAAGATTGGCTAGGGGATCTTTGGAAAGAATTGATGAAATACGTGATAAGGCTGCAACACGTGTCGAAAGATACAAACAAAGGATTCAAGAAGACTATAACAAATGGGTAAAACAAAGGTATTTCCAGGTCAGTGACCTAGTTCGGAAACGAGTTGATGCAATCTAATTACGAAAAAGCTTGATCCTAACTAGATAGGACCGTTCAAGGTCATCAAATTATTAAGGGGAAGCGCATATGTGCTCGAGGATGAAGAGGGAAAAGCATTACCACGGAGCTGGAATATTTTCCACTTGAAGAAATACTACGCCTAGCTCCTTAGGCGATGGATGGAGGTTCTATCTTTTATTATTATTACTATAGGCCGACGCTTATTTAGGTTGACGATGGATTGAAGTTTTTATGCACTTTTTTACAAACTATGGGTTGATGCTTATTTAGTTCAGCGATGAATAAAGGATTATTCTTATAACATTATATGGGTTTTATGGTTTTATGGTTTTAGGGTTATGGGCTGACGCTTACACTAGATCGGCGATGGTTTTATGGACATGGTTATGGGTTGACGCTTTCATTATGTCAGTGATGGTTTTATGGATATGGATATGTATATGTATATGGGTTGACACTTTTATTAGGTCGGCGATGGTTTTATGGATTTGGTTATGGGCTGACGCTTCTATTAGGTCGGCGATGGTTTTATAGATGAATGTCATGTGGCTAAGTTTGTGAGAAACATGTTTGACTAAACGTTCTTTACAACTTTCGACTATGTGCTTTGATTATATTTGATTAACATATTCTTTGATTTGTTGTATGTGTAGGAGAATGTGTTTGACTAACATGTTCTACAATAATCATATGTTTAATTAACATATTTCTTTGGTTGTTTTTTGTTGGGTGTCTATGTAGTGTAATATGTGATTATGTGATTATGAGATTATGTGACTTAGTAATTCTCTTGGCTTTTATGGGGGACCAAGTAGTTTTCTTGGTTGCCTATAGTTAATACGACTCGGTTGTGTTACCTTGTTCGCATTATTTTAACATAGGGGATTGAGTAGTATTCTTGGTCTCTGATGATTTATTGTTGGGCTGAGTAGTTTCTCGGTCACTTGCATTCTATTATGGTTTTTAATTGTTATGATCTCTCTGGGCCATCTTGTGTTAAGACCAACATATAACTGGTCAGTTATGTCGAGGGTCGCCAAGTACTCTTTTCAGTAGTCAGCACTTGGTTTTAGAGAAAGGGTTGGACCTAGTTGACGTCATCGCAATGCAAGAGGCCTTTGTTCAGGTTCGGGGAGCTCGATCTCGATGCTCCCTGAGCGTGACTACGTTTTTGAGGAGGAGATGCAGGCCGTGCTTGAGCTCGTCTGCGGACTATTAGTTTCTTTTTACCCTTGCCAATTGATGCATGTAGTGGCATTTGGTCGTCCGAGTCAGCGACCATCACTGGTTTATTCTAGGTGTCCAGGGCCAGCTCCACCTCATCTTCAGTCTTTACAACAGGAGCTGCGGAAGTCATGGCTAGATTTGGGTTTGGCTGGGCTACTGCTGCGCCTTCTGAGAACAAGTACACGCAGTCAAGTATGAGGCGTTCTGTAAAAAAAGAGGGTGGATTATTATTTATTTGTGTATAGGTTAGACAACGAAGCGGATTTACAATGTACTAAATCTACCGAATTCGGGCCGAGTTATTGGCAGAGGTCGCTGGCTGATGCCCACATAAGAGTACACCCTCTCCGATTCTGTAATTTTCATTACATCACAGGGAAGCTCGCTCCACTGTTTGAGCAAGCCTGAATAGTGTTGGTGGAGAGTAGGGTGATTTTTCTCGGTGGGCACCGCCTCTTAAGGTGGGGTTGCCTCCTTCCATTTTATTGGAAATGTCAGGGTTCACCAGAATAAAGGAAGAAAAAATTGGATCGTCACTCATGAACCTTTGATGAGGGGCTAACCAGGAAACACGTCTTTTGACGCGAAGAATGATAAAAAGATCCTTTCTGCCATTTTATTTGGAAGCAGATGTGGGAAAAAATTACATTGGGTTCTATGTTATAATATGTACATCAGATTATATACCCGGTTATAAACTTAATAGAGTTGGGGGTCATTTGGAATAAAGGCACTTTGTACTTCTAGAAAGCAGCATCCAGAAAAGGATGCAGAGGAAATCTAATTCCTGCTTTCAGGTGCTCATCAAAAAGAGTGATATAGTTTGGAGGAGGTTGGTCCAGATCATTTTTTCGGCATCAGATTGGACATATTTAATGGTATCTAGGAGATTGAGGCTTTCGATGAAGATCGCGAGAGGATAGGTAGCTCGGCATGGGCCGATGGTGGTATAACGATTATTGGGTTAGTAAAGAAAAAACTGGGGTGTGCAGAGGTTGAAGGTGCTTCCGGTTGTGTTAAGGGAAAGGCTTCGGGGATGCCCTTGGTCAAGTTCCTAGTTTGAGCCTCGAGCTCAGACTAGGAGGGGCTTCCCTCCGGTTCATCGACTAGACCGATTTTGGGTGCAGTAATGTTCTCTCTTCTCTTGGATTGGGTCAAAGGAATTTCTATAGATTCCGTCTTATATGGCATATCGTGAAGGGGAGAATTGGGTTTTGGAGAATTAGAATCAGAAGAAGCTGAGGTTGCCATAAGTTAACAATAACAAAATAGAAAATGGGGAAGGAGAAGAAAGATATATGTTCAGAAAGAAATTCACAATAAAATAAAATAATCAGTGTTGAGATGATAAGTTAGGGGGCGTACGCATGATGTTGAGGAGAAATGGGCTCGCTGTCTTGAAATTTTAGAGTTTGGAGATGACTATATTTTTTGCTGCAGAGTTCTTAGGATTTTTCACAAAAGGAAATGGTGAATAATTGTTTGTGATCTTTTGAAATATCAAGAGACGTTTGTATTGGGAGAGGCGTATATCTGAAATAAATCAACGGGTTCATGGCTTGGTATTATCGGAATTCGATTCGTTTGTAGAATTCAAAGTGTTTCGAGCTTTAAAAATAAAAGGAAAAATGAAAATAATGCAATTAAAAATATCAAACTAAACTAGAAATTGAAATGACAAGTTGGTCGGATTCCTCATCGTATGCCTCAAATAGAAATGCAAAGCAATAATGAAAATAAGCAAGAAAATGCAATGTTTCACCAAGTACAAGCATGCATGCACAAGGTACAACCATGCATGAAAACTCAAATAATGCAAATTGACAAAAATTGAAAGCACCAAAGTAAAGAGCAATAAAAGTTGACTTAAAAGTTCAAATCTTTCGGAAAAATAACGAGAAACGAAGAGTAGATCTAAGATTCAATTTGAAACTATGCATGAAAATTTAATTCAAAATAAAGCATAAGTAAAACTCAAAGTCATGATGATCTAGGTGTGTCACTCAACTAGAATCCATAATCAATTCACAAGTTTCATCATGAATTCAAGTAGTTAAGACAAAAAGCATAATTGAAGAACAAGCATGGAAATGAAGAACAAAACATGAAATTAAAAGGAGAGCTTACTAAAATTAAATGGAGAATCCAAAGCTTGAATTACAATGAAGGTGCTAATCCAAAGGAGTATTTGGATTCATCTTGAGCTTACAAATCCAAGGAATGCTAGAAGATCAAATCTAAAACCTAAGAGAGAGAAAGTAGATCTAGAGAGAAATTAAGAGAAAATTCATCCCAAGACTCATGCAAGAGTTGGGGAGTGAGTGCATGTCTTTCAAAATGAAAGAAGTCTCATATTTATATTACATTTAATTGGGTTTAAATGGGCCTAATTAGACCTTAAAGCCTTTGAAATCCCGGGTTTGACTCGATTTTGACCCATGGCAAGCCTTTTTGGCACATTTGGGCTCCATTTGGCTCAGGACGGCTCGACCATGGCTCGTCGTGGCTCGACCATGGCCGAGCCTGGGCGCAATGCTTGCAGGCAGGCATGTAGGGCGCTGCATTAGGCGAGCGCCTAGGCTGGGCGACGCAATGGGCGATGGTGTGCGGAAGTAGGCGCTGAAGCTTGGCGACGTGCTAGGCGCAGCCTGGGCGCTTGCCTAGGCGGGAATGCTGGAAACATGGCGAGGCTAGGCGCGGAAATAGGCGGCATGGGTGCGTCCCTGGGCGTCATCATGGGCGAGGAGTTAGGCGAGAAGTTGGGCTGATGCCTAGGCGTTGGAGCTCCTAGGCGTGGCTTTAGGCAATGGTAGGCAAGCTAGCTACCATTCCAGGGAGTTTGGCAATTTTGTAGCATCTCCTCACCCAATTAGGCATGTACTTAGGCAACTCTAGGCTAGAGCCTTGGTCTCCATGCCTTAACTTGATTTCTCACCTTAATTCTCCTATCAAATGAATCTTTAAAATATCAAAGCCCAAGAATTAAACTAAACCTCCAATTAATTGAAACCATTTAACCCAAATAAACATAACATTGACAAGAAACATGAAAAACAACAAAACTAGAAAAACAACTTAAAAACCTAAATTAAACGACATAAAAACCTTTAAAATCACAATAAAACCCTAATTAAAAATACGAGAAAAACACAACAATTACATGCAAAACAAAAGACATAGAGGTTTTTTGGACGGCGCGAAGGTTCGTAGAGTTTATTGTGGGTATCATGGTAGACGTGATCTGTGGCGTGTAGACGTGATCGGTGGCGGTATCATGGTGGACGACCGGTGACGTGTAGACGTGATTCCGGCAGGGATTCGACTCGGTCGAAAGAAACGACGTTTTTTCATTTTTCAAGCATGATAGATAACATTATCTTGTAAAATAATTTTGTATTATCATAATTTATATTATTTGATATTATAACCCCAAAAAATAACTTATATTGATTATTTTTGTAATTAGATTATTTTCTAGATTTTAACTTCTTTTGGAAAAAAAAACGTAATTAAGAGTAAAAATACAAATAGAAAATAATTACTAAATAAGAAACAACACTGGCTATTGAAACTTGAATAATCAAATATTTGAATTTTGTAGAGGACAAGAACAGTAAAAAAGCTAAAAATAAATATAATCCAGATACTTCATATTTGATTACCCCAAATAACATAAAACAATATTAATTTTGCAGTTAGTTAATGGCATTCATCTTGGACAAATAAACCAACGTAATAAACAAATAGCCTGCCACATATTAATGCCTAATTCATCGTGAACTACACAATTGTCGTAGTAGCCAAGTTGTTGGATGTGATTCCACTATTCCACTATACAAAATTATTATTGTTTTTAAAAAAAATTTAAATATAGGTGTAAATATGGTATGTTAGATAGAGGATGAGTAAAATACACCAATCTCAATACGATTAAGATTAAGAGTAGGTCTTCTGTGAGACCGGTCTCAAAATGAAACCATATTTTATTATTTTTTAAATTGATCTAATTGCGACGCATGAAATTTTGTGGTTTTTTGACGATTTTGCCCCTGCATTCATGTATATATATCCCAGCCCTCTCTCCACCAAACATTATCCTTCCTTGGTGATTTTTGTACTTGTTCAATCTCCACCAAGCCAACTTTTACTATTCCATTACTTTTCAAACTTTAAACCTCAGTTTATAATCCCTAGTTGAGTGTAGTTTAGTTTAATTTAGTTAGATAGTTAGTTGTTCTTAGCAAATATTGGAGAGAGTGACACCTCCTTCATTTGTGCTCCTTGTGGTATTGAAGACTTGAATTTTCTTTTGAAGGTTGTAATCTAGACTTGAAACTTTTGGTGTTTATTGCAGAATTTGTAGTCATCTTTCCCTTTACCATTATGTTTTGTTATTGATTGATTGTTCTTGTTGTTGTGTTGGTTATTAGGTTTGGTTTGTGTTGTTTTCTTTTCATTGTTCTTCGATTTCTCATCTTTAGCTTTTATTTTGTTCTTGTCCTTTGGCAAAACTCCATTGTAGCATCTTGAAACTTTTTACTCCTTTTAGTTAGTGTTTTGAAAATTGGACCGGACCGGTCGGTCCGACCGGGTTAACCGGGAACCGATCCCGAGCCCGGTCCATTTTTTCACTTAGTTCGGGTGGCTAATGACCCAGTGCCACCAGACAAGAACCGGTAAAAATCAGTAAAACTGGTGAACTCGTGAACCAGTAAAAATCGGTTCTAATTTTTTTTTTTTTTTGTAGAAAAAATAAAAATAGGTAGTTCCAATTATTCCAAATATCAAATTAGTATCAAGATTGTTTTAATTGATCCTAAAATCTAAATGATTAAGATTCATTATTTGCAAACTTTTTTATTTCAAGATTAAATGATCCTAAATTTTTGTTATCATAATAAATCCATACAAAATGAGATTGATTTTGAATGAATGTGTTGGATAACAGAATTGTACGTGCTATGTATGATATTAATATTGTTGCTATTTATATTGCATAATTATAATTATAATTATATATATATATATATATATATATATATATATATATATATATTATATATAGGGTTGGGTTCAAATGGAACCATGTCATTATATGTGAACCTAGGGACTTATCTTGACCATTAGATTGGATAATCTTGATGGTTGAGATCATGGACACGTCAGCAGTGTATTTATGTAAAATATTGCATTAGATTAATAAAAAGGGTATTTTAGACATATAACAACGTTTATAAAAAGCGCTGCATTGCTCTTTAAAAAGCACAACGGATAAAGAAAAAAAAGGAACTGGGACTTTATACAAAAAGCATCGCAGAATTCGTCTACAATTACGGGCAAATTCAAAAATTGAAAAAAAACTCAAATTTTCAACAAACCAATTTTAAATAAAATTTATGTATAATTAAGTAGCAATGCTTTTTTCACATATAATTAGTGCTTTTATAATGTAAGTAGCAATGCTTTTTTTATATGTTGGCAGTGCTACAAATTTGACAATCTCAGGGGTGCTTTTTTCATATTATGGCAGCGCTTTTTTACTACACTAAAACTGCTTTTTTGGCTTAAATCATAGTTGTTAAAAACTTGGCCAACCATTCAACCCTACCCAATTCAGCCGGCAACACCCGTTCACCATCGCTAGTCAGCCGCCGCCTGCGCAAAGTCATGGCCTAAACCCAGATCGTCACCCAAAAATCGACACCAGCCCAATCATCCACCATCTCCAACCACCCCGATCATTCTTGGCCTAAACCCAAATCAGCATCATGGCCTAAACCCACATCGCCACCCAAAAAATCGACACCAGCCCAATCATCCATTCTTGGCCTAAAAACCGACACCAGCCCAGTCATCCATCACGGCCTAAAACCAGATCGCCACCCAATCATCCATCATCGCCAACCCGCCGTCTACCCCTCACCGGTTGCTGCCACATCGCTTGTCATAGCCGATTTCCAAGTTCGCCGGGCCGCCGACGGAGCAGCGGAACTCGCCCGATCGAACCCAATCCCAGCCACTGGCCGCGGTCCGATTCAGCCGCGACGATTTGCCTCACCTGCTGCACCACAGCCGCCGGTCTCCATCCACTCCCATTGCGGTCCAGCCACAGTCGAAGGAGGCGAGATGGGTGCTGTGCGATGGCCGATTTTGTCGCTGCCTGATTCGCCATCGCCTCGCCGGTTGCTGCCAAACGCCGCCATCGATGCCGCCATGGTTCAGTCGCCGGATGTTCTTGCTGCCGTCGTTGCTGCGCCATTTGTGGCCGAAGGGTAGATGCTGGCCGTTTGGAAAGTGAGAGATGAGAGACGGTGGATAAAAGAAGGAAGAAGGGTTTTGGTATTTAAACTGATTAAAGCATTTGTTAAAATACATAAACACCCTTCTCCTTCCATATATATAAATTAATGAATTTAAAAAAAATAAAAAAATCTGGTCCACACATATTATTAGATCTAAGGTCAGGATTGGTCCCTAGGTTCGCATATATTGACGTGGGTTCTATTTGAACCTAATCCTATATATATATATATATATATATATATATATATATATATATATATATATATATATATGAGTCCGGTTTGATGACCGGTTTTTTAAAAATGGTTCAATTGGTCCAACCAGTGAACCAGTTATTGATCCGGTTCGATTTTCGGTCCGGTTTTCAAAACATTGCTTTTAGTTAGACAAATTCTTAGCCTTTGAAAGATTTTTGGAACTTTCCTTTTAGATAGATTTTACTTTCTCTCATTTAATGCCCTTTGACCTCCTTTCAATTTCAAGATTTGGTTTTTTCCTCCAATGTCTCTTTCAATTTGCAAGTCTTCTTGAATTTAGTAGTTTTAATTTATTTAAGTTTTTAAATTAGGGCTTAAGTAATTTCATTAAAATTAGTTATTTTTAAGTAAGCTCTTAATGTTCATTCCCCTTTGCTTTAATTATTGTTTTCAATTTTCATTTCAATTCATGCTTTAGTATTAAAAACCCAAACCCAATCAATGACTTAATGCTTTCCTAGTCTAGATTAGTGTAATCACGATTAACAAGAGATTAAGTAAAAATACCGATTGTCAATAATATCTATCCTCGAGAGACACGACTCGGGAAAACTTACCGCTCTACAATCGACTCCGTACTATTGCGGAGACGATTTCTTAGAGTGATATGAAATCTTCGATCAAATTTTGGCGCCATTGTCGGGGATAGATTAAGGCTAATGGTGTTCTTAACTACTCTTCTTGTTATGTTAGTTAGTAGATTAGATTAGATTATTGTTTCACACTCGATACCATAATCCCTTGTTGAGTGTTGTGTATGCAAGGTAGTCGATCGCTCATATGAGAGTTGACTCCGCTTTTAACCAATCCCGAGAGGGTGAGACGAGACGCACGAGCCCTGAGGAATCTAAGCACGTTCGACCAATTCTTACCCACGGTGCTAGAAGAGCGAATGATGACCAATTAGTTGAAAAATCCAAATCCGCCTTCCACGCTCACGAAAATAAAGGGATGCCCCCGCCCTAAATATCGATCGGGCCCATGTTATCACCACATGGCCCGTCTCTACAAG
Source organism: Phtheirospermum japonicum (assembly GCA_014905375.1). Lineage (NCBI taxonomy): Eukaryota > Viridiplantae > Streptophyta > Magnoliopsida > Lamiales > Orobanchaceae > Phtheirospermum > Phtheirospermum japonicum. The sequence goes on from BMAC01000758.1 coordinate 614,264, forward strand.
GTCCACAACCCGCTTATGGGTTGCCGCTCGATCAAGGGGGAAGTGGTTTCCCGAATCAAGACCCTCAAAGTTCGAACGACCAATTCCATGGCCCATACTCTCCGTCCCATGCTCGCGTGCCAACACCCGAGCCCCAACATCAAGCTTCGCCACATTCGGACCTGTCAATTCCAGAGCCCCAACACCCTCGAGGACGACTTACGGCCGATTGATCTCAACCGACTTCCGACTTTCCACAGCCTACCACACGAGGACGCTCTTCAATTCCTAAGCATCTTTTCCTACACGGTGTCAAGCTTCCCCCGTCAAGGGATTCACATTGATCAAATTAAAAAGAGGTGTTTCCCATACACAATGAAGGACAAAGCCGTTGATTGGCTCATGACGTTGTCGGCCAATTCCCTTACCAATTAGGACATGGTGACCGAGAGGTTTATGAAGGAGTACTACTCTCAAGATAAAATGGCCTATTTTCGAGCAAAGGTCGCCTCATTCCATCAAGCGAGCGACGAGACTTTCTACTAGGCGTGGGAGCGATTCAAGGCTATCTCACCAAATGCCCCCAACATCGGTTCACCGGGGATTTCTTGAATCAATTCTTTCATAATGGGTTGAAATTTGCATCAAAGAGAATGGTGAACAATGCCGCCGGCGGAAACCTAGTCGGCCGCTCGACGAGGGAGTTGTACGACATATTTATGAACATGGCCGCCGCCAACCATCGCATGAGTATCTTGGAGCGGAAGGAGAAAGTGAAGGAGGTTTCAACAAAAGAGGAGCCCAAGTGGGCCCGTAAGATTGCCGAACTCGAGAGTCAAGTGGCTTCTCTCACCAAGCCTTACTCGGGATTGATGGAGATGTGCCCCACATGTTGTACCTCGGGTCATAGAGCTAGTACGTGCCTGGTGGTCTACGGGAAATCGAGCGAGTTCGACGAGCAAGTATACGCGGTCCAAGGGTACCAAGCACCACGGGGAGGTTTTCCACGTAATAACGATCCGTACGCTCTAACTTACAACTCTGGGTGGAGGAATCACCCTAACTTTAGGTGGAGGGATACGAAGAACACTCAAACTCCACCCGGGCCTCCGATTGCACAACAAGCACAACACACTCGCCCTCAAGCCCCGTTTGCCGCCCGACCACCTTTCCCACCTCATCAAGCCTTATTCCCGGCTCCTCAAGACAATTCGATGCCGCGCCAAACGAACATAGAGTCCATCTTAACCGAACTCTCGGGCTCTATACCACAATTAACCAAACGGCTCGCGAGTTTGGAAACGCAAGTGGGGCAAGTGGCGACGGATGTCAACGAACTTAAACGAGCCCGAGACAAGGACAAGCTACCAAGTCAACCGGTCCAAGCTCAATCCGTGACTCTTCTCCGAAGTGGAAAGGTGGTGGACAACAAAGTCGCCCAACCCACACTGCAAGAAATCTGTTGTTTAGTGACAATTTTTTTTTCCACTTATGAAAACTCGTCATAGTATGTTAAACAATAGTGACATTTTTTAAATTCGTCACAGAATAACACCCTTCTATGACAACATTTATTGTTGTCATAGTTGTTCACCGATTTCTTCACGAATACTCATATTTGATGACGTTTAAATGTATTTTGTCACAATTTTGGGATGACAAAAAAAAATGGTTCGGAAAACCCATTTTATGACAAACATATAATAAAATGTGATGAGAATTGGGAGTCACGATAAATCTGTAGTTGTGACAGAATTAATTTTGTCACTAATGTTCCCTTGAATAACGATGATGATATTTGGTGTCACATCAAGTTTCTTTTCATGACAACGCTACAATTTGTCATCAGTTCTAGAAGAATGGCGACAATATTATTTTGACATGAAAGAGTTCTTTTTTGACGTCAAATATGAATTTGTCATTGTAATTTTATTTTTGTTACAAATTCAGACCAGAATTAGGAGACTCTTCCGATAACAATTTGATAATAATTAGATGATATTTGGTATCACTGTATAATTGTGTTACTAAAAACATCATATTTCTCATTAACTTTTATGAATGTAATAGTAATTAAATTTAATTAATATATATATATTGTATAATATTTGAAGTACTCAATAATATATAAAAAAAATCTAACGTTAAAGAACTATATTAATTAAAATAAATTGTAGAATGAAAACCACATATATGATAATTGGACAATTTTTTAATTTTAATACTCAAGCTATTGATAACAGCCCATCATTCTCTTTCATTAAATTGAAAATGTCCAAAGAAAATATAAAAGCCATGTATGTAATTGTCTCATCCAAATACCAATAGTTTCTAAGCATATAAAACTACTATTTAACTAGATAGATTCCTGAAAGTATTTGTTCCATGCACGAGACAAAAATCCATCCGTTAACAATATAAATATTTTGTTCTTCAGGGTAAGAGACAAATCCCTCAAGCGACACTAAACTCCGAAGAGAGAAACAAGACTACCCACACAATCCTCCGCAAGTCCAAGGGAGAAACATTCAGATCAAATTGGACCTAATAAATAATCATAAGACCTCGCAACTTGATCAATTTCAGCCAATACGTCTTCATCCACATAACATATTTCTGGAAAAATTGCAAATAACGTCAAGATTAGAAAACAAAGCAGAGATACTTTTCACATAAAAAAATTTGCTTCCAAAACAAACACATACCAAAAATGAAGAACATGATAAACAAGTGAGATTAAGGAAAAAAAAAATGAAGAACAGGCCAAACACAGTAATCTTTTGTACCAAAATAATCACGTGAGATTAACAAAAAAATATAAATTTATACCTCACCAATCTTCTCGATTATCATCATCACTTTCTGCGTCTGTCTCTTTATCAGACTCGTCGTTTTTTTGAGATTCTTCGTCGCTGGTGCAATAGTCAATTAACGTGTCATCTAACTCGTCAACATCATCTAAGTTTGGTCCCTCAACAACTTCAGATGAACTTGCGGTAATCGGCTCGTCAATGACCTCCACGTCCACGTCATCCCTGTTTAATGAATGCATTTCATCGAGATTAACTTCAAGCGGATCGTTTGTATCATTCTCCTGATATATAACATTTTCCATAGACAAAACATCGTCGACTTCCATTTCTTCATCGTGCATCTCCGTAACATCATAAACATGCCTATGCTGGAATGGTATCACAACACGCCAATCATATCCTAATTTAGGATCATTAGTGTAGAAAACTTGCCTTGCTTAGTCAGCTAATATGTAAGAGTCATCCTCGTACCATTTTCCAGCAACTCGGACACTTACGATATTTCCGTATTTTTGTATCCATGTTCCTTTTTTTCTTCCAAGATCAAACCAATCACATTTGAGTAAAACAACCGGCCTGTCTTTGACATAATCTAGCTGAATAATATCCTTTAAAAACCCATAAAAATCAATGTTGTCATCTCCATGGTTACCCTCCACTACAACCCCACAATTTTGAGTTTTTCGACGGCTATCGCGTTGTTCAGTTAAAAATCTTACCCCGTTCACGATGCAACCAGAAAACTTTCTTACATTCTGAGGTGCACATGCTAGTGAATATAAAGATTCATTTACCTGTGATGGCTCCTCTCCATATAACTTAGTCATCTGTAAAACAAGAATAATATAAGTTAACCCATACTCTTATAAAATAATTTGTATTTATTTTAAGTATAACATTACTTATTTTTTGAACCATGCCGAAAATTTCTCTTTATGTTCCTGGAATAAATTCGCACAATTGCCCAACAAAAGATCTTCCTTGTGCTTCATACAATCAAAACAAAAAGGTAATTCATATTTATTAAATAATTAAAATTAATCTGAATGTGTAAAAAAAATTTATACAATACTTACTCCAAAAATGGTGCAACCTCTTTGCAATTTTGGAAGACAACCACTGTAGATCATTGAACTCTTCCTCAGATAAATCTACAAGTTTTGTTGATCCGAAATGACGGTATTTTTGTGAGAATATTGATAGACTATCATCAATTTTTTTATCACTATTACGCTCATCTCGGTTAAATCTAGTTTCAATTCCCTGTAAGTACATCGAGCAAAATGATAAACACTCTTTTGCGATGTATGCTTCGGCCACTGATCCTTCGGGATGAGCTTTATTGCGCACACTCTGCTCCAAGCCACATAGAAACCTATCAGGAAAAAAAAAGTCAGCATGATGACAAATATAAAGCTTTATTCAATTACAAATTTTTTTAAACCAATGAAAAATATATATAATAATCGGCATGGTAGAAATATAAGTTCAGATGCAATTAACAGTTCGTAATTTAATATTATTACCGTTCAATGGGATACATCCACCTGAATTGAACTGGGCCACCAAGCAATGCCTCATCCGATAAATGAATAGGCAAATGAACCATGATGTCGAAGAAAGCTGGAGGATATATTTTTTCAAGTTTACACAAAATCAAGGAAATATCTTCTCTCATTTCTCCAACTCACTTCTTTTCAACTTCTTGCAGCACAGGTGTTGAGAAAAATGGCCTAACTCGGTCAGTACCTCACGCACTTCCTTATTTAAGAATCCGCGAATCCCGACAGGAAGTATTCGTTGTAAAAGTACGTGACAATCATAACTTTTCAACCCAGATAACTTGTGGTCGCTTGAACTAACACAACGAGAGATACTGGAAGCATACCCATCCGAAAATTTAACAGACTTTATAAACTCACACAAGTCTTGTCTCTCTTTCTTTGACATAACATAACAAGCAGCTGGCATCACACATGTTCCGTTAGGTCGCCTGACTAAGTGCAACTCCTCACGAATTTGCATGTCCTCTAAATCTAGCCTCGCCTTCATCGTATCTTTTGTTTTCCCATCTACACTCATCAAGGTTCCTAATATACTCTCACAAATATTTTTTTTCGATATGCATTACATTTAAATTATTCTATAATTTCAACTTACTCCAATAGGGCAAATAGAAAAAAATGCTACGCTTGGTCCAATTTAACTCCTCGGGCTCCCGCTTCCTTTTCTTGTTGTTTCCATGCTTCCCTGGTATTAGACTTTGAAGTCTCTCCACCTGCACTAACACATCCTCTCCGGTTAAACCTCTAGGCCTTTCACTGTCTTCATTTTTTCCATTGAACCTCTTACTTTTCCTCTACGCATGATCTTTCGGTAATTCACGACGATGTCCCATGTAAGCTATCTTGTTACATAGTCGCACAGAATAGGTTTGGTCATTACAAACTGGACAGGCCATGTACCCTTTAGTACTCCACCCGGACAGGTCGCCATATGCCAGAAAGTCATTTATTGTCCACAAAATCGAAGCACACAATTGAAAAGTTTTTTTTGAAGAAACGTCAAAGGTCTCTGTCCCCTCAACGAACAATTCTTTCAACTCTTCGATTAATGGCCGCAAGTAAACATCAATATCTTTACCAGGTGAATTCTTGCCCGAAATCAGCAAAGACAAGTGCAATCCCAAGGGGGAAGATTCAACGGGGCTAGAATGACTGGCCACATGCTGTACGTGGTGCTCATGTTTCCAAATGGATTAAAACCATCTGCAGCTAAAGCTAGTCTAACATTTCTAGGATAGTTTGCAAACCAGGGATACTCTTTATCGAAGTGTTTCCATGCTGCATAATCTGCCGGATGCCTCATATATTCATCATTGACTCATCTTTCTGTGTGCCACACCATCTTTTTTGATGTTTTATGGGACATGAAAAGGCGTTGGAGCCTTGGTTTCAATGGAAAATATCTTAAAATCTTGTGCAGTAACCTCTTCCCCACACCATCGTTGAGTTTCCATCGAGAAGTATGACAAACAGGGCAAGCCTCCAATTTTTCATTCTCTTTCCAAAATAAAGCACAGTCATATTTGCATGCGTGAATGCATTCATATCCCAATCCCATCTCGCGCAAAAAAATTTTAGCTTCATAATACGTACTTGGGAACATCTCACCATCCGGAAAAGAGTTTTTCATCAAGCGCAAAAGCATATCGACGGTTTTATTACTCAACTTATTATACACTTTCAAGTGGAGCAATTGTATAATAAAATATGTCTTCGAAATTTTCTTACATCCAGGGTATAGTTCCATCTTGGCACCATTCATCAGCCCCTCGAGATATGTCGAAACACCACCAACATTGTCTTCGCGATCGTATTGCTTGCCGAGGTCCAACAACATGTCATCAACACCATCGTCTTCATTGTCTATCAAATATTTATACGAAGGCTCATCGTCAATTTCAGCATCCTCATTAGTATGTGTACTCCCTCGAAAACTTGCATTTGATTCACCATGATAAAACCATGTGACGTAACCTGGATCCATCCCCCGAAGCATAATATGATCTTTCACTGTTTGTTGGTCTTCCAATGTTAAGTTCAAACAGCGCACACATGGGCATCGAACATTGCACTCCTTACCCATATGTGATTCGACAAACTGTATGAACTTATTAACTCCCTCCACATAAGCAGACGTATATCTGCCAGCATGCATCCAACTCTTGTCCATTTTTAGCTGCGGGATTTTACAATAATAGTTCCTATAACATAAAACAATAAAAGAGTCATTGATCCATTACAGTGCAGTCCAAAAGTCCAAAATAATACACGGCACGAAAAATATCAATAAGCATACATAAATAATTAAAATAACTAAAATATCAACGAACAAGTTCTAAAGGAATCAAACCACAAGTTTTCCGTTTGACTAACTTTAGAAAATTGTCAATAAGATCGTAATGAGATTATGTAAATAAGATAATGAATTAATTAAAGTATGACTTAATTAGTATTTTAATTATCAAAAACCTCATTATTTAAAATAATAACTTTTGTTTGGAGAATGAACTTTAAGCAAGACCTTGTTAATAAATTATTTCTTTAATTTGAATCAAACAGACACCTGCCAAATATTTGACATGACAAATAATTATATGTTTCTACAAATAATTGTCTCAACTTCTCACAATTCAATAAAAATGGTGGAGCTTTTGATGCTAGTTGGCAGTTTTATAATTTTAAAAAATTAAAAATAATTTTGATGCAGTTACATTTTTTTTCCTTCAACAAACAGTTTATAACCTCTTAAATAGCCTTTTCTAGCTATCTTTTAAGTTTTTGGAAAGTTTGACAAACAAACATTAGAACTTGTAAGTTCACAAATAGCTTATAAGCACTGTCAAAAACCATTAGAGACTCAACTAAAGTTGAGTTGGCAAAATTATTTCTATACTACGACGTCACAACTAACAGAGTGAATCAAATTGATACAGGAATATGGAGTCAATGTGCACAACATTATTCCAACAGTACCTTACATTCTTGAAATTAAACATGGGAGGTAATAATACACATCATGATTTCTTTGCACGGTTTGTAAATGCATTTGATCCCTTTTTTCACATATTTGCTCTGTTGTTGTTCAGCAAAGTAGGAATGCATATGTGCACTGACCGTTATAAACATAAGAAACTTAATGCTATCTGGGAACACATGAGACATCAGTATGCATTTTGGGAAGAAGATCCAATTACGTTCTGAAACATACATAAGCCATGAACTCAAAATCAAAAGAACTCGTGCTTAAAAAACTCATCTTCAATGAAATTGTATAGCACATGAAAAGAGTAAGTCTGGCAAATATTCTTAATATGTATTTATATCAACTTTTCAAGGAACCAAAACAGAAGAAAATGGGCCAAATCCATGAAAAGAAGTACAATGAAACATATCTATAAGTCCAACTTGAAACAGTGATAAAGAAGATTAACTAAAAAGGCATACTTACAAGATGTTTTAAATGGCACAAGGTTTACTTTATCAGAATGACTGAAATTAAAATTAAGAATAATTTCAAAAACTACCCCTGAGGTTTGCCTTAATTAAATAAATAAAAACTTGATGTTTGATTATGTGTTTAATATAAGGGATAATTGCAATATTTTTACAAATATGAGGGGGGATGTTAATACAGAACCAAACCTCTAGGGATCTTTTGTAATTTTCAAAAAGTTTGGGGGGTTTCATAATTAACACAAACTGCGAGGGAAATTTTTTTAAATATCCCTCAAAAGTAAACATTATTACAACTTCTTGAGAGACTAGATACTTTAAGACCTTGAATGAATTACAACGAAATATTTTACTCCATCCACTATTAGTTCTCATTTTACAGACATTTAAAATTACTTGATGCTTTTGCAGTTTTACTATATACAGTTTATAAAACAACTATATAACATATCCCACATGTGGGAATTTTCTCAACAAAATGTAACACCCAAAGCCAAACATACATCTTATTTATTGTACTAATGTTGCAATTTTTTCTAAACTCAATCATCAATCTAATAACCTTACCTGACTAACCAAATAGCACTGATCTAACACTCGTAAAAACGAGCACTGATCATATCTAAAGGACCATATATATTTTCCCTTTTCAACTTTCTGTTAGATTTTAATGCCTAGAAGTCGGTCTGAAATGTTTATCCAAAATGAATGACATACATACATATATATAGATAGATACACACACACACGCAACTTTAGTAACTTCTGCATTTATCGTAATCCATTAGTTAACATGTTGGTTAACCATATTCTGAAACACGGAAAAAAATCATTGGCAATTATAAGTAAAATTTTCATACGACAACATTTCAAGATTAAGAAAGCCATAGTACTTTGTACAAAAGGAAGACCAGGAAAGTGATATGTACTGTTCACTTCATAACCACACACTTTCAGTAGAATAACAACACAAACCATTTTGAATTTCTGAAAATATGGCAAAAGAAAATATATTACTTAAGCCTAAAAGCAGTAGACAATATAAATATTCCGTGCACAACTGCATCCTTTCAATTTTCTTTCACACATATGAAGCCAACAATGATGAAAAAAAAAGCTCAATTATACTATTTAGACAACTTAGACGAGAAAAGGGAGAAAGAAAAACAATTTCTAATTTTGAACTCACCAGCCCGACAAGAGGATTCTTCAGCACAATTCTGAAGTGGGTAGCAGACTCCGGCCGGCGCCGGTTCTTTCTCAATGGCCGGAAATCTTCAATCACAAATTTGTATACTACGATTAAATGGAGAAATTCTGAGAAGGAGTGGATTTCTTATGCGCTACTAATTGAACAATCGATTTAGGTTAATTGAAAAAAAATCGGTGGCGCCAGAGGGAGAAGATGATGCAATATGTACAGTTGTACCCCAAAATAAGTGATTTATAAATAATATGTCATACGATTTCAAAGATTTGAGAATGGTGAGTTGGTTTGTTAACTTGTTTTGGTTACCAAACCACCAGGGTTCGAACCCCAGCATGTACATAATAAATTTGTTGATTATTTCTTAAATAAACACTTTTCTTTTTGTTAATTTTTTTACAGATTTTATTATTATTTTATTTTAGTTCTTCTTTGCAAATAAAATAAGGATTTTACTCTTGTATACATATATATTTTTTTAATTTATATTCCAAATCTTTGTTTTGCTGAGTTGAATTTTTCTTAATAATACACTTTTTTTTGTTAAATTTTTTTTTACATCTTTTCTTTATTTTATTTTATTTTATTTCTTCTTTGCAAATAAAACAAGGGTTTTATGCTTGTATACGTATAAAATGATAAAAAAAAAGACTTACCTGATTATATTAGTAAATTATGATTATAAAGGAGTTATATTTAGACGGTGGAATTTTTTGTGAGTCGAGTCGATTAGAACACGAATCGATACGAACTTTCACTCTTATCGATTGTACAAGTGTTTTCAAGAACTGTACACAACTTTGAACAATCGATCTAATATGTTCTTTTAATATCATGTAACTCAAAATCAAATAGCGGGTAATTTTGTTTTAATTATATTTGTGTCGAGACGATTAGAATACGAATCGAGATGAACTTTGATTTTTATCAGATGTACGAGTGTTTTCAAAACTTACCGCTGTTTGAAAAATCGATTCAATACTTTCTATTTTTTAATATCAGGTAACTCAAAATAAAATAGCGGCTAATTTTGGTTTATTATATCTGTGCCAAGTACAAATCTATACGAATTTTCACTCTTATCGATTGTACGAGTGTTTTCAAAAACTTTACACAACTTTGAACAATCGATCTAATACGTTCTTTTAATATCATGTAACTCAAAATCAAATAGCGGGTAATTTTGTTTTAATTATATTTGTGTCGAGACGATTAGAATACGAATCGAGATGAACTTTGATTTTTATCAGATGTACGAGTGTTTTCAAAACTTACTGCCGTTTGAAAAATTGATCCAATACTTTCTGTTTTTTAATATCAGGTAACTCAAAATCAAATAGCGGCTAACTTTGGTTTATTATATTTGTGTCAAGTACAAATCGATACGAATTTTCACTCTTATCGATTTATATTTACTTAATTAGACATAAATGAAATTACAAGTTGGTACTTTATATTTTGTATCACTAGTGCACAAATGTAAGTTTTTTAATCAGTACAAAAATATTACTTTCATAAAAGCTTGCGAATCTATGTTCACTATAAGGTTTTTGTTCAACCGACATATTAAAGCGTTTGTCCAACCGGCCTACTCAATTATATATAATTGATTATTATATGTTAAAAAATGAAGTATGGTCTTGTAAAATGATATCATTAAATTTAGTTTTTGAACTAATGATATTTAATAGTTTTGTCTACACCGTATGATTTTACTGCATAATAGGATCATAGTTCATAAACGTTCAATTTTAATAAGACTCCATTAAACATTAGTGACTCGATTTAAAGTGTAAATTTCTGCTATCTACCTTCAAAGTCAAACACCTCATCGCATTTTAGAATATACATAATAATTCACTAATAATAATAATAAATAATGTATTTATAAATATGTTCTAAAATAATTTTTAATTAATTAATGAAGATAATAATATATTGCATCTTGTAATTAAAATCCTCATCCAATCAATAACAATTACGATACGTTATTTTTTATTATATATATTAATATGAAACTTATTTTTAAATTTTAATATAGTGCAATATATATTAACATGAAATTTATTTATATTATTCATACTTTGTAAAAATAATTGGCACTTTAATTTTTTACTTTAACTTTTATCAAACTTGGAATGGTGTGGGTGTGACCCTAATCTCGCACATCAAATCAAATCAGGGTTGCAATTGCAATTGTACTTGACCCTAATCTCGGACCACCGACCTCATTCAGCCCTTTCCCCTTTCTTCATCCAGTTCGAATCCACCATGAACTCCACCAAATCCTCCGCGCGACTGAAATTGCTCGCCTGCACCCGTTCTGCCATGCGAGATGAGGAACATCCACAAGAATCCCGTGAACACACTGCTCGGCGATAGCTCCGACAAGAAAATGTTCGGTCCGATTGCATTAAAAATTTGCTCGATAGGCAAATCTCCAAACGCATCGGGGTTGAGAGTCTCGAAGATCGTCCAGGTTAATTGACCTAATTCCTTACTATTTTCTGCCCTGAAATTTCAAATTTTAAAATTTAATTGCTTATTCATGCCTGAATTAACTTGGGTTTTGATGTTCTTGACCTAATTTTAAAATTGTTTTCGAATATTTTACAAAATTTAAAACTGAGTGTTTTGCATGTTAAGGAAACCCTATTTCCTATTTTTTCTAAATTTAGTTGTAGATAAATATGTTAATAAATAAATAAACTTATCCCTAAAATAGAAAATTTTCAGTCGTGCGTAAAAAAAAAGGGCGGGTCTTTTTTTTTTCTTTTGGCGCCCAAACATCAGTTATTTTTGGTAGCTTATAATCTAATCACGGTATTGATACTTAGCATAAAGAATCGGTCACACCCATACTTCTCCAAATTGCATTGAAAAAAGAAAAAATCCACTTGCGGTGTATAAGCAGCCAGGCCAAGGTTTGTTCATGTGTGTTTAAGTGTGTGAGATTTGGGTTAGTTGGTTTTCATATGTGATTTTTTGTGTTAAAAACTAGAATAATAAATTAGTGATATTGTTTATCCATATGTAATTTTTTTTTTCTGAATTTATTGCATATGTAATCATATGTTCTTCCAACTTCTCAGCTTATTCATTTGTTCATCATATGTAAAAAGATGTTTGCAGTTGGTTTGTTATGAGTATATATATGCATAGTGTGTATTGAAATTTTTCCAGATAATTTTTTACTGAGGCTAAACTGGAATACTTATGTGGTATATTTATGCTAATTCTGGGGAACATTTATGTACATCTTAGATTATTCTGATTTAAAAATTATGTATGCTTAGTGACATATGTGCTTAGTGTAGATTGTAATCGCGATGCCAGAATATATTTGCAGTTGCTTTCTTGTGAGTATATGAATGCTTATTTTAAATTGAATTCGTCACTACACAATATGTTTTTATGATGCTGAACTGGAATACATATGATTGTGTAATAACATTTTCTAGTTTTCTATCACATTTATGCTGATCTTAGATATACATGCTTACTGTATATCTAAATTATGTTAGATAATATGTTTCATGATGTTTATCTTGAATACATTAACTAGTGTAGTAGCCTTATGTTAGTTTTGTATCACGTTTATGATGATTCCAGATTTCATGATGCTGAAATTATGTAATGAGATCTGTTACTGTGATCTTAGATTATTATGATGCTAAAATTATTTTATATTATTTGTTAGCAGGTTCTGTGTAAAATGAAATATAACATAACTTGATTTATTAAGTAAATCTAGTTTATAATATTTTTGATCTTTTTGTTTGTAATATTTGCAATTTTTAATCCATATGCTAGTTGTATCATCCCCACGGTGTTTGACTGTGCTGTTGTGTTTGCTAATATTTCACCCAATTAATGCTAATTAAGTAAGCACTGAAAAAATGATTGATGCTAAATAATTATTCAATGACGAACATATAATTTCGATACACTGGTCTTTTTAATTTATGCTGATGTTCAACAATTGTATTTCTTTTATAATCTAATTGTCGGATATATGTGTTGTTCATCATAGATCTCATGTACAGAATATATTTCTTTAAACAAACTTTTTATAATGTAGTATCCAACTGTGTCTAGTATCCATTATAATGTTATTAGTTTATTTGTATATCAAATGGTTGATCAATGATGTTCTTTGTTGTGTTCTGTTTAGTCGGAGAAATGGCGTCGGGAGTTATACTGAAGAAACAAAAAGTGACCGCAAACAAGCCTCGACTATATGTCGCGAACCATACTTCTTTTAATGCCTCCACACCCCGTAGGCTGACAAGAAAATCTGACGGTCTGAACGAACCACCTGCCACTCAAAACCAACCACCTTCCACTCAATCCCAACCACCTGCCACTAAAAACAAACATCCTGCCCCTCAATACCAACCACTTGCCACTAAAAACCAGCCACCTTCCCCTCAAAATCATTCACCTATCTCCCAATCTCAATCACCTATCTCTCAAACCCCTCCTGCCCCTCAAACTCAGTCACCCATCAGCCAAACCCAACCTAAGGACCCTCAGAGTCAATCTCCTATCCCCCGGTCTGAATCAACTAACACCCAGACTAGTTCAACTGGGCTTCAGACTGATTCAGCAGGCACTGGACTTCAATCAAAAAACAATACCGAAGACTCATCACATGAAGATGATGAAGAGACAGGTTTATGTTTCTTACATTTAAATTTTTTTCATCTTAGTAATAGTCTTGAATTTGCTTTATATGTTTTCTGTGCTTTGATGTATACTAATTTGATACCTATGGTGATTTGTGTTATTTGAAATCAGTTGTAAGTTATTATGTTATAACAATTTACATATATAGTACATGACATTGTCAAGTTTCAAAATTGGAAAACATTTCATAACGCGAAACTTTTCTTTTTTATTGAGATTCATATTTATTAGAGTTACTTTGATCTAAAAGTCTGATATTGTTTATATGTAGTTCATTCTTTATAGAGTCACCATTTTTTATTCTAGATTCATCTGATTGGGCAGAGACATTACAATTCTTAGTTTACCGTTAACTTACCTTTGCCTAAAAGTTGGGATTACATAGTTGGATATAAATGTCAAATGCACTGGTTGAGTTAGGCAATATATTATGTGGGGTAGAACTGTTGATGTGTAAATTAGTTTCTCGAATTGGAATTTGTTTAATGTACGCATAATATTGTTGATATGAATAATTATGAAAATGACTTTTGTTAAAAGTTGTTTGGTGGTTGATTTAGAGCAATCTACTTCTTTGTCCTCGTATGAAAACATCTTACTAATAAATGAAGTTTATTTAAACATTTTTCGAATACATTAAATAAGGTTCAGTAATTTAAATTTCAAATGAAGTCTTTGATATATATATATACTAATTAATTGATGTGCAGATGCTGTTTCCAAAATTGTTAAAAGGAAACGTGGCCCAACAATGGGCAAAGGCATCATGAAGGCATTCGACAAGTTTTCGGGGAAAAAAATGAAGATATAGGTTGATCCATCGATTGGAAGACCTAAAAGTCGAGTGCAGTCTGCTAAGTTCTCGAGTCAGATTGGGGTAGTGACTCGGGATGTCCTTCCGGTGCCAAGGAGGTGGAAGGAGGTAGATGTAGAGAAGAGTCTGGGGCCGGGCATTGACCATATGCAAGTAAGGTTTTTACACTTTTTTCTTTTGATGAATTTTAATCTTGTATCAACTTAATGATACATCGCTGTGTTATATGCAGATTCATATGGATGTCAATCTGGAAAAATCGGGTGTCAAACAGTGCCTAATTGAAAGAATTCAATCAAATTCCCAACAACTGCGCTACAGGCTGCACAAGCATTACTTGAAGTAACATTGAAGAAGCTAAGAAAAACAAGCCACGTTCTTATCATGAGCAACAGAACTGGGAATCGTTGTGCGACCATTTCAATTCAGCCGAATTCAAGGTAATATAAATCAAAATAAATACTTTTGTTTATATAGTATGATATATATCATATGCATATTTCTGCCATAAGAATATTAATATTTGTGTTTTTGCAGAATCAAAGTGAGGCTAATACCAAAAATTGGAAAAAACTGCGAGCTCCACATACTACTGGCCGAACTCCTTTCACTGTACTTCAAAATGAATTTGTAAGTGTTACCAATATTTTTACAACAAAATTTTTAGATATATCGGTGGTTGGTTAGTAAAATCAATGTTGTGAAATTTGTTACGATATAAAGGGAAAATCTTTGACAGTGATATATATATTAAATCCACTTAAGTGTAACGAAATGAAGATTTTAGTATTAAGTTTATTCTTTCTTGGTGCAATTTTTATATTTCTATTATGACAAACGCATTTGTTTTAGTTTATTTTTTGAATGCTGATTAGTCTGTGAAGGACGACGATGAATGTGATATTATTGAACTTTACAAGCGCACGCATTATACGGTGAAAGGTGGTTGGTCAAGCGATGAGGCGGTAGAAAATTGGGTAAATAACTAATTAACACATGATTTTTTATAATCCAACTTCGTTAATGATCATGTTATTATTATTATAATTAAATCGATGTGTTTTTAGGATGAGATGATAGCAATGAAAGAAAAGTGTGCCGAAGAAGGGATTGAGAAGACAGAACAGGAGATAGCAATTGAGGTTCTTGGCCATGCTTCTGGTTATATCAAAGGCATTGGTTATGGATCGAAATTCGAACACCCGACTCCTGCAAGAGGAACTGGCAGACACTCGAGGGAAGCTACAGGATTCGGAAGGTCAAGTGACGGAGCTCAAGAATGAAGTTGGTGATTTGAAAAATCAACTGACTCAGCAAGGAGACTGCATCAACAAGCTTATGGCCTTCACGAGAGCAAATGAGTCTGCTTCGGGTGGGAATGCTTTGGGTGGGACCTCATCCATTATATCCCACGTAAGTCGGAATTTCCAGTTTCAATTTTGTGAACTTTGTATAGTATATTTTTGATGGTTTGATTATTAACTGATTTAGAATTATAAATTTCAAATATGCAGGTCTGATCCCACTTTTGTTTTTGTTTGGCAATGTTGGCATGTGGAACAAGTCAAGCTTAACTCTTGCTATATGACATAACTCTTTTGGTTTACTTTACGCTTCCTGGTCCTTGTTTTCAATATTCAAGTAGTAAGATGTCTAATTTGGTATGTGTTCTGGATATTTCAAGTTAATATTTTGGTGAGTTGTAAGTGTTTTGGTGAATGTTCGAAATCGTCGAAGAAATATTTTGGAATATTGTTATCATTATATTGTAATGATAAATGCTCGTTTGCTTTCATTTTCATCGTTACGATATTTTTCCCTTACTAAAGACTAATGACAAATTAATGTAAGACTATGTCGTCATGGAAGTAAATAATCAAATCGAGTTCACTCAATTATTACAACTTCAAGCGTCACATAAGTATTTTAAATTTGTCACTTTAATAAATTATGACAACTTGTTTGATCACATAATACTTTCAACTTGTCACTTAAACTACATAATTTATGATGATTGGTTTGTCACCATATAAACTCATTTAATGACAATAGATTTTATCACCATATGTACCCATTAAATCATCATTGAACATATATCTTTTATGATGATCATAAAATTCATCACATATTTCTAATTTCTTTGTGACAAATAATTTCATCACCTTTAATATTAAATGGTGACACAATGGTTTGTCATTGTAAGTTTAGATGTTCAGTGACGGTCAATATTGCGTCACTATAAAATAGATCTATCGTGATGAAATACATTATAATTGGAAATTGTTTAATACATATTATGCAATATGAGCGTCGTGATAACTTAATAAAAATTGTCACTGTAGTTATGTTTGTCACGGAAAGTCAAATGTTTTGATGACAAATTAAGTGTTCGTCATTGAAAGTGTTAACATATGGTGACAAAACCGATGTTTTGATGACAATTTTTCAATCACTTACGTGACGAATTCTGCGTCACCAAATAGTATCATCTATGATGACAATTTACATCAGCGTCGTCAAAACCGAACATTTAGTGACGCGCTTGAAAAAATTGTCACTTTCACCAATGGTGACAGCAATACTATGAAAACCGCTTTGATGCTCAATTTTCGTCACCGTTTCTCTTTAGTGACGAAAAAATAGACTTTTAGTGACGAAACGTATCGCCATAGAACATCAAATTTCTTGTAGTGTCGACGATGAACCCTTGCCCTCGCCCCAAGTTCAAGAAGATTTTGCTATAAAAGATCCGGACGAGCCCATAGCCGCTCCTAGCTCGCCCACATCTCTCTCTAGTGGTGAGGCGAAGGGGTCCAAGGCTACCGGGGGATTACATAAATCCACGACGCTGTACCGACCTCCGATTCCATATCCGAGTCATGTCCACCCTATGAAGCAAGATGCCCAATTCTTTGTGTTGTGCAAGATGTTATTGAAGGTCAATATAAACCTCCCCTTGCTCAACATAATCCAAAACGTGCCCGCGTACATGAATTTTTTCAAGGAGTTGACATCCAAGAAACGACGGTTCGAGGATAATGAAAAAGTGTGCATATCGAACGCGGCGAGCATCATTTATAGAAACCCTCTTCCACATAAAGAGGGTGATCCGGGAAGATTTTGCATCAAGATTACTCTTGGAAATGGCAAGGAGACACGAGGGATGATAGACCTCGGCGCGGGAATCAACTTGATGCCCTACTCCATTTTTAAACAATTGGAGTTGGGTGAGCTCAAGGAGATGAGAATGTGCTTTCAATTGGCTGACTGATCAATCCGATACTCGAAGGGCGTAGTCGAAGACGTATTGGTGCAAGTGGGATGCCTCATAGTTCTCGTGGATTTTGTCATCTTCGATGTCGGAGAGGTGAGCAGCGAAGGACGAGAGCACACAATCTTACTTGAGCAACCTTTCATGGCGACTACAAACACCTTGATTGATGTGAAAAATGGAAAGTTGTCCTTCTTGGTTTTGGGAGACATGGTGAACTTTTCAATTCATTATTTGGGTGTTGTTTCTTCTTCTTCCTTTCAAGCCGATTGTTCTATGATCGATCCGATAGAGGACGTAATTGAGGAGGCATATGAGGAGTTTGTGGATGAGAGTGTCGAGGACGACGAGTGGCTAGCGCTTCAATCGGAGGGGGTGATGGATATATTTGAGATCTCAAGTGCAGAACCGTCCATTACACCGAAACCGGAGCTCAAGACCCTTCCGAGCCATCTTAAATACGTGTATTTAGAAGATGGAGAATCAAAGCCCGTGATTATTTTTGCCGAGATTTCCGCACGCGATGAGGCATGATTGATTGATGTGTTGGAAAAGCATAAGGAAGCGATAGGATGGAGCCTTTGTGACATCAAAGGGGATAAGCCCCTCCACGTGTATGCATCGAATTTTCCTTGAAGATGGGGCAAATCCATCGAGAGAGTGCCAACGTCGGTTGGACCCGAATTTGAAGGAGGCTGTTAAAGATGAGATCTTAAATCTTGTAACCGAGGGCTTAATTTTCTCG
The DNA here is from genome assembly GCA_014905375.1 of Phtheirospermum japonicum. Classification (NCBI taxonomy): domain Eukaryota; kingdom Viridiplantae; phylum Streptophyta; class Magnoliopsida; order Lamiales; family Orobanchaceae; genus Phtheirospermum; species Phtheirospermum japonicum. The sequence goes on from BMAC01000758.1 coordinate 632,800, forward strand.
GTTGGAGATAGTGAGTGGGTGATCCCGGTCAACATGGTGCCGAAAAAGAGTGGAATTAGCATCATTCAGATTGACCGTGGTGAGCTCATGCCGACTCGTGCAATCACCAGATGGCGGATGTGTATAGATTTTTGGAAGCTTAATGCCGCCACCAAGAAGGACCATTTCCCACTTCCGTTCATCGATCAAATGTTGGACAAGCTCGCGGGGCACCACACGTATTGTTTTCTTGATGGGTTATCTGGATATTACCAAATTTCCATCTCGCCGGAAGACCAATCTAAAACGACGTTCACGTGCCCCTTTGGCATTTACGCATTCCGATGCATGCCCTTAGGGTTGTGCAACGCGCCCGCCACCTTCCAAAGGTGTATGCTCTCAATATTCTCTGACAAGATCGACAAATACATGGAGGTTTTCATGGATGATTTCTCTATCTACAGCTCCACGGTCGATGAATGCCTAGATCACTTGACGAATGTTTTGGAGAGATATGTCGAGAGCAACCTCACCTTGAGTTGGGAAAAGAGCAACTTCATGGTGAGAAGTGGGATAGTTTCGGGGCATGTGGTGTCGTCCAAGGGGATCGAGGTTGAAAAATCGAAGATTGATGTGATTGAGAATCTTCCGCCACCGATCAACATGAAGGGAGTTTGAAGTCGGGATTCTATAGACGTTTCATCAAAGACTTTTCGAAGCTTAGCTGTCCCTTGTGCCATTTTCTTAGCGCCGATGCTCCATTTGTCTTTGACGATGCTTGTCTCTCGGCGTTCAATTAATTGAAGGAATGTTTGACCTCGGCTCCCGTAGCGATGGCTCCGGATTGGTCTCTCCCATTCGAAATAATGTGCAATGCATCGAACGAAGCGGTGGGAGCCGTCTTGAGGAAACGGGTGGACAAGCTTCTTCGTGTCATCTACTACGTAAGCCTCATGCTCAATGAAGCTCAAAAGAATTAAACGACCACCGAGAAGGAACTCATTTCCATGGTTTACTCGCTAGAGAAGTTCTGCTCGTACATCTTCGAGTCGAGCACTACAAAAAAACCCGACAATTCTGGCGGATATGCTGACGGGCAAAAAGCGGTCAGCAATGCTGACGGAATTACTGGTGGAAAAAAATGCTGGCGGGTTTGCTGGCGGCCGTGGCCGTCAGCAAATATACCCGTCAGCAGCCCGTCAGAGAAAGAGCGGGAATTTTCCCGCTTATTTATCCTGACGGGCTAACCCGTCAGGATATAATTTTTAATTAAAAAAAACAAAAACAATATATGCTGATGGGCAAGCCGTCAACAATTTATTTAAAATATAATTTATAATATTATAATTATAATACATATAATATAATATTATATATTTATAATTTAATTAATTATTTATAAAATAAAATATATAATTATATTAATTATTTATAAATATAATATAATATAAAATATACATTTATAAATATAATATAATAATTATATATTTATAAATAATATTATGTATTTATAATAATAATATATTATTATTTATATACAATATATAATAAATATATATTTCAAATAATATATATTTATAATTATTTATATATAAATATATTTATAATAATATTATGCATTTATATATTATTATTCATAAATATAATCTACATTCATCAATATAATATAATTAACTATTTATAAAATAAAATATATAATTATATTAATTATTTATAAATATAATATAATAAAAATTATACATTTATAAATATAATATAATTATTATATATTTATAAAAAAATGATGTATTTATAATAATAATATATTATTATTTATATACTATATATAATTAATATATATTTTAAATAATATATATTTATAATTATTTATAAATAATTATATTTATAATATATATATATATATATTTATTTATTTATTTATAATATATATATATATATATATATATTTATAATAATAATTTTTTATATTTTTTTATAATATAAAAAAAGAGAAAATACTGACAGGGAGTATTGCTGACGGGCGCTACCCGTCAGCATGTCGTCAGTATTTCTGACGGGTACGTTAATGCCGTCAGGATACTGGAATCCTGACCACAAAAATGTTGGCGGCCATTATCCGTCAGGAGGCCGTCAGTATTCCATATACTGACGGATTTGGCCGTCAGTATTGTCGGATTTTTTTGTAGTGGAGGGTGATTATACAAAGTGACCATGCGGCATTGCGATATCTCTTCAACAAGCCTCAAGCAAAGCCGAGGCTAATCCGATGGATACTTTTTCTTCAAGAGTTCGATGTGGAGATCAAGGATAGGAAGGGGTGCGAGAACATAGTTGCCGACCACCTCTCTCGCTTGGAGGTCAAAAATAGGTAGAGGGAGCTCATTGGAGAAAACCATGCGCACGAGAATTTATTCGGTGTTTCCGTCACGCCATGATATGCCAACATTGCCAACTACCTTGCTAGCGAAGTGCTCCGTCCGGAACTATCTCATCACGAAAAGAGGAGGTTCTTTGCCACGTGCCGAGGGTATTATTGGGATGACCCTCATATGTTTAAGATTGGTAAAGGTGGTATGTTGAGAAGGTGCATTCCGGATGAGGAAAAGGGGGAAATTTTGACAAAATGCCACGATCACCTAGTTGGAGGGCATTTCAGCGGGCAAAAGACCGCTTCAAGGTCCTTCGATTGGGTTTTTATTGGCCCACTCTTTTCAAAGATGCCCATGAACATTGCAAGACGTGTGATCGATGCCAAAGGACGGGAAGTATAGGCAAGAGGAACGAGATGCCGATGACGTACAACTTGGACATCGAGATATTCGACGTATGGGGGACCGATTTCATGGGCCCCTTTCCGAAGTCTCACGAGTTCGAGTACATTTTGGTCGTGGTCGATTATATGTCCAAATGGATCGAGTCAATTCCGACAAGGAAGAACGATAGCGAAACCGTGGTGAAGTTCGTTCGGAGCAACATCTTTAGCCGATTCGGAGTTCCGAGAGCGATTATTAGTGATGGCGGCAAGAACTTCAACAACAAGCTACTTGAATGGGTGTTGAAGAACTATGAAGTCGTGCACAAGGTGTCCACTCCATATCACCCTCAAATGGCCGGGTAAGTCGAGACGAGCAACCGCCAAATCAAAAACATTCTTGAGAAAATCGTGCAACCGAATCGGAAAGATTGGTCAACAAAGCTCGTGGATGCTTTATGGGTCGTCCGCACGGCCACAAGATGGTTCTCGGGATGAGACCCTATCGCCTCGTGTACGGAAAATCGTGCCATCTACCAGTCAAAATGGAGCATAAAGCTTGGTGGCCCATCTGGGTGTGCAACTACGACATGAAACGAGCCAGAGAGGAGCGGAAGCTCCAAACTGAGGAGCTGGACGAGTTAAAGAATGAAGCCTTCGAAAGTGCCCGTTTGTACAAGGAAAAGATGAAGCTTCTCCACAACAGGAAACTTGTGCCCAAGGAGTTGTAGGAAGGGATTCAAGTGCTCTTATACAACACTCGTCGCTATTTTCCCGGGAAACTTATGTCTAAGTGGAGTGGGCCATATAAGATTGAGAATATATTCCCGTTCGGAGCTGTGACGTTGATCGATCCCAAGACGGACGAGTGCTTCCAAGTGAACGGTGCACGAGTCAGTCCCTACTGACACGGATTGTTTCAACCCAAGGATCTCGAGTTCGTGATTGTGGAGGAGGAGGATTTGGGATATGTGTCACCGACGGGATCTTAATTGAAGAAGTATAGTTGAGCGAACGACTTTAAACAAACGCGCTACGTGGGAGGCAACCGACGACTTTCTGACCCTTTTTCTTATTTTTCTTTTTATTTGGTGTACATTCTTTCTCTCTTAACCTTTAATCATGTTTTTCTTTTTTTTCTGTTTTTGTAGGAGCAATCATGGGGGTTTGGGAACGAAGGAAATCAAAAAAGGAAGATTGGCTGCAGAACAGCAGTCGACTAACTGGAATCCAGTCGATCGACTGGAATGGCGCAAAATCGACTGACGGACAGTAAATCCCGGAATTTGCAAGAGCAGTCGATCGACTAGTGGTTGATCGACAGCCAATTAACTGAAATGCCCAAAATCAACTGCCGGACAGTAGCCACCAGTTTTGCAAGGACCAGTCGATCGAATGATAAGGCAGTCGATCGATTAGCCCACTAAAGCAGACCCAGTGGGACAGTTATGAAGGCAGTTGATCCTGTCCTATTTCTCCCCTACCGACTGCGCACGAAAAGAAAAAAAAAAGAAGAAAAACAAACAAAAAAAATAACAAACGAGCTAGAAGATAAAAAAACAGAAACAAGAAGGAGAGAAGAGATTAGTCGATCGACTGAGGCCGGAGATTTTCTTATTTCACGGGAACTTCTCTTGTTTCCTTCCAATTTTGACGCAAAGAGGGGTGGTAGTTGAATTCCGGTTTTGAGTCCAATTTCGAGCAATTCATTGAGGTAATTCGCGAGAACCGTATCTTTGGGGCATTGATTTGATTGATTTGTTGCGTTGGAGGAAGCTTGGTTCCTCATTTTATTCAAAATCCTTACTCAAAACCTTTACCCACCAAGTGTTCGAAGAAATGCCTCAATGAGCATTTTTGTTTGAAACTCCTTCGTTTTTCCATTTTGCTCGTTTCTTTCTAGTCTTGAGACTCTTAAACACATTCCTCGATTTCTCCTAGTCATATACTTACACATTTCCATGGCCTACAATTCCGACGACAATGCCCCATATCCCGACCTCGCCCACAATTACGGCGCCCCCTTCCCCATTTATTCCGAAGCCGAGGGGGAACTCTATAAAAACCTTTCCCAACGGAACTTCGCCGTTCCGCGCTTCGTTAATCTTGGGAGCCTCGATGAGTGGGTGGCAAACGGGGATTATCAAGGATTTGGGGCACGGATTCTCCATTTCATCGATGCCTTGAGCGCTCGCGAATACGCATCCCTCTGGGCACCGGCATACCAAGAGTTGATGCTCGAGTTCCTCACTACCTACTAAAGTGTAGCTTTTCGTGGTTTTAGAAATTAAAGGTTCTATTGGCTTGGTGTTATCGGAAATCAATTCAATTGTAAGTTTCAATGTGTTTCAAGCTTTGAAAGTAAAGGAAAATGAAAATAAAGCAATTGAACTAGCTAAACTATTCTAGGAATTGAAATAGCAAGTTGGTAGGATGCCTCGGTCGTATGCCTTCAATGAAAATGCAAAACAATAATGAAAATAAGCAAAAACAAGCAATGTTTCACCAAGTACAAGCATGAAAGCTCAAGGTACAACCATGCTTGCATGAACATAAAAACTTGAATAATAAAAATTAGCACAAATTGAAAGCATAGATAGAAAGAGCAATGAAAGATGACGTCAAAGTTTAAAACTTTACGTAAAATAACTAGCAACAAAGCATAGATCTAAGATTTAGCATGAAACAATGCATGAAAACAAAAATCAACATAAAGCATATGAAGCTGCGTGAAATTAAATGATCAAGGACTCGATCTATGACCTAGACGTGTCACTCACCTAGATTCCATGGACGATTCACAAGATCAAACAAGAAATCAAAGAGCTAAGGCAAAAAGCATAAAATTGAAGAACGAGCATGAAATTGAAGAACAAAGCATAAAAATAAAAGAAAGCTTACTTTAATTAAAGATAAGAAGAGAAAATCTTAAATTAAATTGTGTCAAAGTAAAAATCCAAGGGAGTACTTGGATTCATCTTGAGCTTACAAACCCAAGGCAATCTTCAAAATTAAACTAAGAACAAGAGAGAGAAAATATTCCAAAACTTATGCAAGAGTTTGGGAAATTTGAGTCATAATTCAAAAAATGAGAGTTGTAGTCTATTTATACTAGGTTTAATTCGGTTTAAATGGACAAAATACCCTTAGAGGCTTGAAATTCCTTGGTTTGACCCAGTTCGACCTGTGGCTAGCCTTTTGGGTTCAAGGTGGCTCGATATGGCTGACCCTGGGTTGGGTCTTGGGTGAAAAGCGGCTGGAGTGGGCTATGCTAGGCGCTGGAGTAGGCTTGCATTCAGGCAATGCATTAGGCGCTGAAACAGGCCCATGCTAGGCGCTGGAGAGCAGGCTCTGCTGGGCATTGCTTGTGGGCTTGCATTTAGGCGATGGATTAGGCGCTGAAACAGGCCAATGCTGGGCGCTGGAGCAGGCTTTGCTGGGTGCTCCTTTAGGCTTGCTTTTAGGCGCTAAATTCAAGCCTGTTCTTGCACCTATGGAGTTGTCATAAAGATAAGCAAGGAGCTGGGAGCCATCCTGGGTTGTTAGGCGTGGAGTTAGGCGGCGGAATAAGGCCTGTTTCGGCGCCTAGCTCGCTGGCGTGATAATAGGCCAGCCTAGGCGAGGCTAGGCCACCATTCTAGAAAGTTTGCCCATTTTTTGAGCATCTTGGCACCTATTTAGGCATGCAAATAGGTAAGGCTAGGCTTGAATTTTGGTCTCCATGCCTTAACTTGAATTCAAAGACTTAAGCCACCTATTAAATGAGAATTTTAAATGTCAAAACCTAAGAATTACACCAAACCTCTAATTAATTTAAGCCATTTAACCCAATTAAATATAAAACTAGCAAGACATGTGGAAAGCAACAAAACAAGAAAAACCACATAATAACTTAATGAAATTCTATTAAAAACTACTAAAATCAACATAAAACCCTAATTAACAACACGAGAAAAATACCACAATTACATGCAAAACAACTACCCCCCACTTATCGGTTTGTTCGTCCTCGAACAACGAAAAGAATCAAGAGTGTACATGCAATGAACATTATGTTAAAAGAGAAATCCTTGTGCTTATCCTTATTAATATGATAGGATTATCAACATAGAATCGCTATCGTCATGCACTTCTCGTATTACTCTTTCTCAAATGCAAGCCAAATCGATGACTTCCTCACAAATGGAATTTTGAGGGTGTTCGCTCAATTCGCTCAAGTGTTTGTTTATATGGGACGTGTATATGCTCAAATCGGACAATGCATACACCTCGACAAGATTTCACAAATCGGAGACTCGAAATTACCCATTGTACATGATCAAACAAGAATCAAAAGATGTCTTTGTTTTGGGTTGTAATGTTGGCTATTTGGTAAGGTATGGAACATTTTGATATAGTGGCTAACACACGATCAAACGTGATCAATAACACATGAAACCCTAATTTCTAGAACCCGAAGCTTATGATCGCTTCACCCTTCCCAATTTTCCAAACTTTTCCTTCGAAACCCTTTCGTCGTACACACTCTTTCCCGACATTTATCTCATAACACTTAGAAGCTTTTTGAATTTTCTTCTTTTTACTAAACTCAACCTTTTTAAAAATAGGCTTTTTGCTCGAACGCACGCTTTATCACTTTTCGTGATTTGTGTTGGAGTATTATTCTTTTTTTTCTTTTTCTTTTCCTTTTTTGTATAAACAGCTCAAAACCCGAAACCCACAATTGATTTCCCTCACATTTCTTGTCAACTAATCATACACTCTTACCTCACAATTTATATAAGAGCTAAAATCGAGCTCGTCTAACAAGAAATGGGACATAGGCTCAAGAGGGCTCGTTTGGGATTTTTAAAGTAGCTTAAATATATGGATATGGCTGGAAAAAGGGTGATATATGTGCCTCGAGGTCATTTTTGAATTCAATCATGTACGAGCAATATCAAACCTCCTCAATGCAAATTCCGTAAAAATACAAGCAAGCCGATAAATCACACAAGGATACTCACTAGTTTGCACCGGGGTTTGGAAACAAAATCAAAAAAGCTTTTAGAGCTTTGCAATCTTTTCACGAGAAAATGTTGAATATATATATAGGCGGATTTTGGACGAAGCACAAAAATTCATCTCCTTACACAAGAGGGCATAAACATGTAAAAACCCGACAAGTAAAGTATTCAAACCTCCAAGCAAGTGGTGATTGTTCAACAATGTAATAAAGACACAAAAATGACTCAACCGTATAATAGAGCAAGTAGTAAGCGTCACTTCGTCAAGAATGCGTCACTTCGCCAAGGCTCGAGTTAAAAAAGACAAATCATGCTTTTCGGCACCTGGACCCTAACTACCTACCCACCCCACACTTAAACCATGCAATGCCCTCATTGCATTTTAATGAAAATCAAGTAAAAGAGGGGTGAAATAGAAACTTCCTTACCCGAGCGAATTTGAGTCGATCTCGGTGGGGTCCACCTAGGCATCTAAGTAATCTAATCAAAAACCGAGTATGGCTAGTATTTCCCGACTCCACGAACGCTACCCACTTATCAAATCGGCAAAGGTTGGAGTCGGAAAGCTAAACACTAAAAGAGAAAACCACACAAAGTCAAGAACACAAGAAAATATGTACATAAGTCAAAACCAAACAAAACTAAATAAGGGTGAAAAAGAACCAAAAGACAAAGAAATATATTTTTATTAATTTTTCAATTTTTTTTGTATGTTTTTGGATTCTTGTAATAAGAAAGAAAGAAAGTAAGAAATGTAAAAATAAAAGAAATAAACAAAAAGAACATGGGTTGCCTCCCAAGAAGCGCTTGTTTTACGTCACTAGCTTGACGAACTCTCTTTTGGGTCAAGGTGGAAAGAGAACGGGAGGATCCACCAAAACAATATCCACCTTGTCGGGGGATACACTCTTTGGAACGTTCTCGGCACATTGCATAGCTCAAATAGTATTCGCCAAAAAGCAACCATTCCAAATGGGCAAATGAAACTCGTCTCGGCTAGGTCTTCAGGTAGAATGGTGGTTTTGAAGTGCCCCGATGACTCATCGAGAAAACAAAAGGAATAATGATCGGCTAGATTGTTCAACCTTTGATCGATAAATGGAGAAAGGAAATGATCTCTCTTGGTAATCGCATTTAACTTCTTAGAATCGATCAACATCCTCCAACCCATTGTATCTCTCGTAGCCATCAACTCTCCTTTTTCATCCTTAAAAGCGAACATGCCCACGTCTTGGGCACCAAGTCAATGGGATTCACACACTCGCTTTTAGAAATCAAAAACATCAAGCCCTCCAACAACAACCTCCGATTCCCGGCTTTCACTATCTCTTCGATATGTAGGTTCAAAGGGGTAACTCCCTTAACAACTCCGGGTTTCCATCCAATAGCACTCTTAAGAACTTTAAGCACTTCAACTGTCCTCTCCTCCTCCTCTCATTTTGAATGGGTAAAGATGATAATTGGCTTGCTCTCCTCTCTCTCCAGATAGAGACGCTTAGAGGGATATGGGGGAGGCTTAAGCTCGGACTTGTGCCTCCTCTCGTCTTCATCGGGGGCTAATTCGAACAATTCCACTATCCCCTCAAGATAGTCTTCAAGCTCTTCCATATTATCATCAATGATCTTTTACTCAAGGTGATTTTCAAACTTCTCACTCTTATCATCAACTATCCCCACCTCCCCCTCGAAAAAGTTGCCGTTTCCCTCAACGACACATAAACAATCATTTTCATAGAAGTCTTGGTCACATCGAGGCACAACGTACTCATCGTTAAGAACAAGGGGCTCATCATCCTCACAACACTCCTCAAAATAGGCTTCCCGGACAATATCTTCCTCAATGCTCCTATCCTCCATATCAACCCGTTTGACCATGGCCTTGAGGAATTCCATGTACACCCATTCTTCACAAGATTTTTTTGAAGTAAAAGGTATAGGTTCAAAAGGAGTAAAAGCATTCAAAATGAAAACACGTCCTGTTCCGATGGCGAAACAACCATATCAACTACCCCACACTTATCGAGGATCGTGACCGGACTAGTATGCGAAGGTGGACTTGGCAATTGTCGATTCAAGACCAAGAAATCTGGATCGGAAGATGGGGTAGGATCCTTCACCGGTATAAGTGGGCCCACGTGATAAGCAGCAAGAGGAATGAGTCAGCGGCGAAGCACACGATGGTGTAGCACAATCGGGTCCCACAAGATTTCTATAGCCCCCATACACCGAATGAGTCATCAGCATATCAAATGAGGAAATTGAAGGGTAAGGAGGAATTGGGCCCGGGATAGACATTTGAGCGACTTGAGCCTCCAACAACGCCATTTTCTTAATCAACTCAAGCTCCTTAGATGATAAAGGTGGAAGCACCTCATTAGCATGAACATACGTTGGTGGAGGAAATTTTGGCTCGGGAAGAGTAAACACCCCCACAAAGGGTCTATTAACATCTCTCATAGTGCGGATAGGGGGGCCACTTGGGACAATGGAGCTCGGTCCTCCAAACAACTCGTAAGCCTCAAGATCCTTAGAGGATAAAGCCATGTGTGCCTTAGAATACGTTGCTTCGGAAGATTTTGGCCCGGGAGGATAAAACGTCCCCAAAAAGGGTTTGTTGAAATCTCCCATAGTGCGGATAGGGGGTGCATCGGAGCTCAAACCTCCAATGTACGCATAAGCATCGAGATATTGGGCATTAGTGGTGGCACCAATCGGGGCTTGATTGAAGTTGGAAGTACGAGAATCACCATACGGGCCGGGATTCGGATTTCCACCACCCACATTTCCATTCGGATACATATTCGGCATAGGATTGACATTATAAACGGGGGGTGCTCCATACAGGCCGGGATTCGGGCTCGGCATATTAGGAAAATGTTGAGGAACACCATAGCCATAAAGATCAAAAATCGGGGCTTGCACGTTCGGATAGGGATTCGGAGATCCATAACCACCGAAGGAACCATTCACGCTCGAAAAACCATTAAACCCGACATGGTTTGCACCATGCCCTCCCATGCTGGGTTGACCATAGCCATATCCACCATTGGCAAAGTGGATTGCACCATGACCTCCCACATTGCCAAGGCCATTATACAACATCTCATTCCCAACATGGTTTTCACCATGACCTCCCATGTTGGGAATGTATCCACCATATCTACAAGTACCTATCATACTTAACAAAAAACGTCAAATAACAAAGAAAGCTAGAAACACAATAAAACAACAATCGGATCGAAAGCCTTAGCCAAGCCGAGTTGCAATGTCGCCATTTTGAAGTGTAGTTTTTCGTGCTTTTAGAAATTAAAGGTTCTATTGGCTTGGTATCGGAAATCAATTCAATTGTAAGTTTCAATGTGTTTCAAGCTTTGAAAAGTAAAGGAAAATGAAAATAAAGCAATCAAACTTGCTAATCTATTCTAGGAATTGAAATAGCAAGTTGGTAGGATGCCTCGGTCGTATGCCTTCAATGAAAATGCAAAACAATAATGACAATAAGCAAAAACAAGCAATGTTTCACCAAGTACAAGCATGAAAGCTCAAGGTACAACCATGCTTGCATGAACATAAAAACTAGAATAATGAAAATTAGCACAAATTGAAAGCATAGATATAAAGAGCAATGAAAGTTGACCTCAAAGTTTAAAACTTTACGTAAAATAACTAGCAACAAAGCATAGATCTAAGATTTAGCATGAAACAATGCATGAAAACAAAAATCAACAAAAAGCATATGCAATTGAGTGAAATTAAATGATCAAGGACTCGGTCTATGACCTAGACGTGTTGATCATCTAGATTCCATGGACGATTCACAAGATCAAGCAAGAAATCAAAGAGTTAAGGCAAAAAGCATAAAATTGAAGAACAAGCATGAAATTGAAGAACAAAGCATAAAAATAAAAGAAAACTTACTTGAATTAAAGAGAAGAAGATAAAAGCTTGAATTAAATTGCATCAAAGTAAAAATCCAAGGGAGTATTTGGATTCATCTTGAGCTTACAACCCCAAGGCAATCTTCAAAATTAAACTAAGAACAAGAGAGAGAAAATATTCCAAAACTTATGCAAGAGTTTGAGCAATTTGAGTCATAATTCCAAAAATTAGAGTTGTAGTCTATTTATACTAAGTTTAATTCAATTTAAATGGCTAAAATAGCCTTAGAGGCTTGAAATCCCTTGGTTTGACCCAGTTTGACCTATGGCTAGCCTTTATGGTTCAAGGTGGCTCGATGTGTCTGACCCTGGGATGGGTCTTGGGCGAAAAGCAGCTTGAGTGGTCTATGCTGGGCGCTGGAGTAGGCTTTCATTCAGGCGATGGATTAGGCGCTGAAAGAGGCTAATGCTGGGCGCTGGAGAGCAGGCTCTGCTGGGCAGTACTTGTGGGCTTGCATTTAGGCGATGGATTAGGGGCTGAAAAAGGCCAATGCTGGGCGCTGGAGCAGCCTTTGCTGGGCACTGATTTAGGCTTGCTTTTAGGTGCTGAGTTCCAGCCTGTTCTTGCACCTAAGGAGTTGGCGTAAAGATAGGCAAGGAGCTGGGCACCATCCTGGGCTGTTAGGCATGGAGTTAGGTGGCGGAATCAGGCCTGTTTCGGCGCGTAGCTCGCTAGCGTGAAAATAGGCCAGCCTAGGCGAGGCTAGGCCACCATTCCAGAAAGTTTTCCAATTTTTGGAGCATCTTGGCACCTATTCAAAGCATGCAAATAGGTAAGGCTAGGCTTAGATTAATTAGAGGCATGCAAATAGGTAAGGCTAGGCTTAAATTTTGGTCTCCATGCCTTAACTTGAATTCAAAGCCTTAAGCGACCTATTAAATGAGAATTTTAAATTTCAAAACCCAAGAATTACACCAAACCTCTAATTAATTCAAGCCATTCAACCCAACTACATATAAAACTACCAAGACATGTGAAAACCAACAAAACAAGAAAAACCACATAATACATTAATAAAAATCTATTAAAAACTACTAAAATCAACATAAAACCCTAATTAACAACACGAGAAAAATACCAAAATTACATGCAAAACACCTACCGGGCCCACGAGGCCTCGGACTTCACCGTTTGACTTGGAGGCAGCGAGCATCGGATCACCCAAGAGGTGCTCCAGGCGGTACTCGGGCTTAATTACCAAGAGTTGTGGGATGAGCGGCCTGGTGAATATGCCCCAACGCAATTTGGGGCGATTATCACGGACGGATGTGGTACTTCTTGGTTCCAAGCCTCGACTATCACCGATTTGGCGCTTTTGGGGGTATTTAAGTTCTTCGCCCACGTCTTGATGGGCAAGCACGAGAGCACTAACCTCACCCAAGACAAGTTATACGTACTTTGGTGCTTGAACCATGGGCGTCAAATCCCTTTGTATCCCTATCTCCGTGCCGGGATTCGTGGGATCCGGACAATAAGAGGCGGGAGCGTAGCCCGGGTAGGAATGGGGCTCATGATTACTTTACTAGCCCATCACTTCGGGTTCGATCCTGAGACGGCCAATTTGGAGAGGATAGAGCCCATAGAATTGGGTTGGAAGATGCCGAAGTTTCCGGTGAACCCCCACCATAGCCAAGAACGAGAAGAAGAAAACGAATATGATCGGCGGCATGATGAGGGGGTTGAGGCTGAAGAAGCCCCAAACACCGGTTTGGGCACGCCGTTCGGAGCGAGCACGAGTCATGCGACAATCCCGCATCATGGAGGCCTGAGCACCGGCTTAGGTCCCGATATGGGTTGGCACGAGTTCCAACGCTAAGTGTTTGCACATTTCGATCGGCTCGACGTCGACATGTAGGAGTTAAGGGAGGGACAAGCTAGGAATGACCGTGCCCATCGAGCCCTCCAAAGCTGCCTCATCTTGATGGAGATTCGTTTGCATCGGGACGAGAAGGAAGACGAAAGCGAAGGAGAAGGAGGAGACGATGAGGAGGAGAACGAGGAAATCGAGGAAGGAGAGGATGAGGAAGCAAATCCCCAACCCCGACGTAGGAGACGTCATTGATCCTCCCATTATCTTTTTATTTTGTTTTCATAAGACTTGCACGTTATTTTCGTTTATTTTATTTTGTTTCGATTATGTTCTTTTATTTCTTATCTAACTCTTGAAAAACCCAAAACAAAATAAAAAATAATACAAAAATATTTTTCGTGCTTTTGTATATAGTTTGCCTTTGGATTTATTTCCCCCTCCCGTTTTCTTAAAAGTTAAAAAAAAAATAAATGAAAAAAAATACAAACAAAATAGAAATTTTGAAACCCCCAAAACGATTTTCACTTATAACTTGTTTTTGCAACCCCCGTTTGTTTATTTTGTGTAGACCGCTTGTCTCGACTCTCGGAGAGGACTTATGCATGGCCACATCATCCCAAGCTCGAGAATAGGGGCTTTTTCTTTTCCCTTAAACTTTTTACCGCTTTTTAGCTTAATTTGCAGTGAGGACATTGCTAAGTGTGGGGTGGTTAGAGTTCGCTTTAAGTTTTTAAGATTTTTTGTATGCTTGCTTGTGATAATTCGAGAAGTATGTGTGTTATATTACTTGGAACCTTGGCAAAGTGACGCGGTTTTGATGATTTGATTAGGAAGTTTAGAATTTCAATCGGATTTAGTGTACTTAGGTAATTTGATATGTTGGAAACTTTGTTCGACTTTAGCTTCGTGCTATCCTTGAGCTCAATATAGAACTAGTGCCCTAACTAGCCCCATCATCGAACACTCTTTATAGGATTTTTCTTTTGTATTTGGGAGTCGTCAATTGCTCCATGTGCTCGATCGGGAATATTGGAAGTTGCTAGTAGCAACGAGTGATCGGAGCCTTTGTACGCTCTTTGTATTATAAAAATTAAAAAAAAAAGAAGAAGAAGAAGAAGAAGAAAAAAAAAGAACAAAAAAAATAAAAAACAAAATGATGAATAAGAAAGGATACGTTATAAATCCTTGAATTTATTATGTAATAAACGTGAAACACTTGCACATTTCTCTTTTTCATTTTTAGATTTTATTTATCAAAGAGAGTTATAGATGATTGGGGCTAGTAGGGAGCCGATTAACGGTTCGAGCGTGGATAGACCTTAGCCGGGGCAAGGACGAGAGAACCGACTTGGAGGTTTACCTAGTACTTTTAGGTTCCGGAAGTTGATTTAAGCTTTTCTTGTCAACGCATCTTTGTCGTCGCTTTTGATCAAGCTAACGAGCATTGTGGCATGCGATGTCTTGAGTTAGGTTTTTGTGCATTAGTTAGAATCATCCGGGGTTAGTTTTGCAATTCTAGATTTAATTTTGCTTGAGGACAAGCAAATATTCTAAGTGTGGGGTAGTTGATTTGCACGTATTTGTACGTGTTTTTGTTAACATTTTATGTCGTGTTTGCGTGTGTTTCGCTTGCATTGATGAGTATTAGGAGTCGATTAGGTCTTATTTTTTAGTTTTAGGTTTTTGTATCATTCGCGCGGTTTTTATTATGTTTTTGTAGCTTTTCACTCGTTTTCATACTTTTGGTCGTAGGATGAATAAGCGGGGCCTGTGCACGTTTGGGGGCACCCCACTTGACTCGGATTGGAACGGACAAGCAAGGAACATAGCACGAATGAGGAGCGACAACTGGTGAACGTGGGAGCGGGAACGAGAAATTGAGCCGGGAGCAGCCATGCCAGTCGATCGACTGCAAGTCCAGTCGATCGACTGAACAAGCTTAAATCGACTGCTCGGCAGTAAGTTTTGACGGAGGATGAAGCAGTCGATCGACTGGTGGTTAGTCTATTGACTGCCTGTCGATCGACTAATGGTTAGTCAATCGACTGCGGCGCAGGAGATTTTGTGGTTTTGACCCATTTTGACGATTTTGCCCCTGCATCCACGTATATATATCCCAGCCCTCTCTCCACCAAACCTTATCCTTCCTTGGTGGTTTTTGTACTTGTCCAATCTCCACCAGGCCAACTTTTACTATTCCATTGATTTTCAAGCTTTAAACCTTAATTTATAATCCTTAGTTGAGTGTAGTTTAGTTTAATTTAGTTAGATAGTTAGTTGTTCTTAGCAAATATTGGAGAGAGTGACACCTCCTTCATTTATGCTCCTTGTTGTATTGAAGACTTGAATTTTCTTTTGAAGGTTGTAATCTAAACTTGAAGTTTTTGGTGTTTATTGCAAAATTTGTAGTCATCTTTCCCTTTACCATTATGTTTTGTTATTGATTGATTGTTTTTGTTGTTGTGTTGGTTATTAGGTTTGGTTTTTGTTGTTTTCTTTTCATTGTTATTCAACTTCTCATCTTTAGCTTTTATTTTGTTCTTGTCCTTTGGCAAGACTCCATTGTAGCATCTTGAAGCTTTTTACTCCTTTTAGTTAGACAAATTCTTAGTCTTTGAAAGATTTATAGAACTTTCCTTTTAGATAGATTTGACTTTCTCTCATTTAATGCCCTTTGACCTCCTTTCAATTTCAAGCTTTAATTTTTTCCTCCAATGTCTCTTTCAATTTGCAAGTTTTCTTGAATTCAGTAGTTTTAATTTATTTAAGTTTTTAAATTAGGGCTTAAGTAATTTCATTAAAATTAGTTATTTTCAAGCAAGCTTTTAGTGTTCATTCCCCTTTGCTTTAATTATTGTTTTCAATTTTCATTTCAATTCATGCTTTAGTATTAAAAACTCAAACCCAATCAATGACTTAATACTTTCCTAATGTAGATTAGTGTAATCATGATTAACAAGAGATTAAGTAAAAACACCAATTGCCAATGATATATATCCTCGAGAGACACGACTTGGGAAAACTTTCCGCTCCACAATCGACTCCGTACTATTGCGGAGATGATTTTTTAGAGTGCTAAGAAATCTTCGATCATGGTCCCTCATTAGATCCCCTCCACTTGCAATCGGAGTGTCTTTTTCAAATGAACATTTGGTGTTCATCTTAACCTAAGGGTGCTCAGGTCGAAGCAAAACCACTGGAATGGAAAACATATCCGGACTCAGGTTATCTCCCACAAGAATCGATTTGGGGAAATACACCTAGTCTAGGACTCCCGAGTAAGTAATCGAGTCGCTACAAGATGTAGGACATGATGCTCCACCTGTAAAATGACACGCGTAGACATAAGTATTATCCCCTTATGTTGTAAAATATTCCTCTCTGTCTAGGTGGACCAAAGGATCAAGACTATAATAATAAAAGCTCCATGCCTAAAAATTGTGCAGTATGCGAAGAAACTTAGGAGCATAAAAATGTTTTTTGTATTGGGTGGGGAAATATGAATACACACGGTGAAATTATACCACACAACACTGACCACATCACTCTCCACAAACAAATGCAAAATCATCTCGGAATTATAAGACCCTGTAGCAGCACAACAAGAGTATTGAGTTACAATAGGCACACCTCAACATTATAAAATACAATCAAGTGGTAAATGGTGCAAAAGTGAGACAGTTAAAAGTGTGTATTTAAACCCATAATAGTAATATGGATATATAGTGGATGAAATTGAGAGGAAAGCTGATTTGACTTGGCAAGATCTTGAGATCTGAGCTGCTGAGGGGTAAATGGTGAGAGATGAGACCCTTGTTTTTGCTGAGTGAATACAAAAGTGAATCCCCACTCGAGGATCAGAGTATTTATAAGATAATGAGTGATAGAGATTGTTCCTTTTTTGAGTGGTTAGGATTTGATGAGGAGCACCACAAGACTCTAAGGTTTATTATCTAGCTAATAAGAGCGCGTTTAGTTTTTGCTGTGCTAAAGTCGTAGTGTTGTGAGATATGCATTAAGTGGATATAAGAACTCTTTTTAGTCTACTCTAATTGCTCTTATACCTCCACCGAGTAAATTATAAGGAGGGTCCTACTGATGTGTACAATAATATGAGCTTGATCAAACCAGCTTGAGTCGATCAGATGCCTTATCAAGCTAGAATCCCCTGGTCCACAGTGTGTGGGGGCCTGACTTGGTGAAGCAGTACAATTTGTTCGAAACATAAATAATTGATATTATTGATAAATGGATTATGGGCCTTCAAGGACTACAAGCTATTAGGGTTTGAGGTGATAATTCGAAAAAGAGTCCTGAAGGAAGGATATCCCCTTTTGATATGTGGATACCGAATTTCATTCTAAGACATGAGATTCTTTGCTTATGGAACAAGTATTTGATTCTTATAAATAGAGACTCCGACACTATTTTTAAACTGAAATCTCTTTTTACATTTTATAAAAATATTTGAGTGATTTTGCATTCTAACTTGAGCATTAGAGTGTGTACACCGGGAGCGCCATGTGCCTTATTTTGCAGGTGATTCTATCTATAGCCCAGATACCCATAGTATTAGATGACATTCAAGGAAGCTAATAAAAAAGGTCGGATGCCGCTCGATCCAAGTCTTGCAATTTTCAACTCTTTTGGATACATTAATGTCCACATATAGGTTCAAGGGGTGTTTGTTTGTAGATCTCCCATGAAATTTTCTAAATGCCTTAGATAATACTTTTTATTACTTTCATCATTTCTTATTTATGCTTAAGATAACAATATACTTAAACCGTTATTCCATTGATTCTAATTATCAGTCAGAATAGGTGCAAAAATTCATATTACCTCAATTTTTATAAACAATAAAATATTGCCATTTTGAGTTATACAATTTTCTTTCATTATATTATATTCTAACACCCCCCACTTAGGAAGTACGTTTTGGTTCCAATGCATGAATTGTGGGCCTTCGAGGCACAACAGTTATTAGGGTTTGAGGTGAGAATTTGAAAAAGTTTCCTGAAAAAAGGATCTCTCCTTTTGGTATGAGGGTACCTAGTCTCGTTCTAGAAGATGATATTCCTTGCTTATGGAAAAAATCCTTACTTCTTATAAATAAGGTCTTGGGATCTCATTCTAAACTACAATTTCTTTTTTCATATATTCCACATATATTTCTGTGAATTCGCATTCTTACTTGAGCATTGGAATGTCTACACTGGAATGCCCTAGTGCCTTTTTTAGGCCGTTCTATTTTTAGCCAAGCTGCCCATCAGATCGGATGACATTCGAGAAAGCTAAAGAAATAAATCAAATGCCACTAGTTCTAAGTCTTGAGGTGTTCAACTATTTCAAACACATCAGTGTCTATATACATGTACAAGGGGTGTCTATTTGAAGAAACTCCCATAAGAATTTTCCAAAATGCCCTACCTAACACTTAAATTACTCTCATTATTTCTTCCAAACACAAAAATGAGAACATACTTAAACAAGTCTTTACTTCTTATAAATAAAGACTTAGGCTCTCATTCTAAACTATATTGTCCTTTCATATTTTGCGCATATATTTTAGCGATTTTACATTCTTACTTGACCATTGGAGTGTCAACACCTGGAGCACCCAGTACCTTATTTTGCAGGTCGGTTTATCTTTAGCCGAGCTGCCCATCAGATCGTACGACATATGAGATATCTAAGAAAAGTTTTTGGATGCCACTCGATCCAAGTCTTGAGATGTTTAACTACTAAAGACACATAACTTTCCTCATACAGTATAAGGGGTGTCTGTTTATAGAATTTCCCCTGAAAATTCTCCAAGTGCCCTAACGAATACTTTAATAACTCTCATTTTTCACTTTTACGTTAAAATGACAACTTACTAAAACTGTTATTTCAAAGACTCTAATTATCATTCAGAAGAGGACAAAGCTTCATATTACCTCAATTTTTTATTAACAATCAAATTTTGACATTTAAATATAAAAAAAATTCTTCATTGTGTTATATCTTCAAACTCACCCTTCCCCTCCCTCTTAAGTAGCACATTCATGTCCTAAGTGAATGAGAAGCCAAACATATTGAACTTTTCTCTAGCCCGAAGTATTCTTGAGGACTGAGCCGATTAGTAGAGGCTCGGCCCAGTGAATGAACAAACTTAGTGTAATAAAAGTCCATCATAGTTAATAAATTGTTATCGTTTGAAGCCCAATAATTGAAAGGTTTTGAGGTGAGAAAATCAAAAAAGAGTCCTCAAGTAACTATCTACCATGTTGGAATGAGGATACCTAGTTTTCACGTAGGATCCGGAATTTCTTGCTTATGTAATAAATCTTTACTTATTATAAATAGGGACTCGAGCCCTAATTCTAAACTATATTATCATTTCATATTTTACGATTGTAGGCCAGTGTATCTCTAGCCCAACTTCCCATCAGATCAGACGATGTTCAAGTAAGCTAAGGAAAGAGGTCAGACACCGCTCGACCCAATTCAGACACAACACTGTCTATATACAGGTACAAGAGGTGTCTATTTATAGATCTCCCATGAAAATTTTCTAAATGCCTTAGCTAATACTTTGATCACTTTCATTATTTCTTAAACCATTATTTTGGAGACTCTAATTTTTAGTCAGAATGAGTTCAAAACTTCATATTACCTCAACTTTTATTAACAATCATGTCTTGCCATTTTAAATTATACAAATTCCTTCATTGTGTTATATTTTAAAACTCCCCCTTCCCCACTCAGATAATATATTATGTTCCTAAGTAGATGAAGAGCTGAACTAATTGATAATGTTCTCTAGCCCGAATCATGCTAGGGAACTCACTCGATTGGTATCTGCTAAGCCCAGGCAGTTGGAAAGCTTAGTCTGATGAAAGACCATCCTTTGCATTAATTTTTAGCCTTCGAGGCCCAACAGCTTTTAGGGTTTGAGGTGAGGATTCAGAAAAGATTCCTAAAGGACGGATCACTCCTTTTGGTATGAGGATACCTAGTTTCCTTCTAAGAGTTGGGGTTCCTTACTTATGAAAGAAGTATTTACTTCTTATGAATAGGGACTTGGGCACTCATTTTAGAAAATAATTTCTTTTCATATTTTATGCATATATTTGAGTGATTTCTCATTCTAACTTCAACATCGGAATTTCTACAATAGGAGAACTCTGACGACTTTCTTTTAAAGGTCATTCGCTCTTTAGATCGAACACCATTCATGAAAGCTAATGGAAGATGACAACATACTCTTGAAATGATCTAGCTACTACTTTTATTACTTTCATTATTTCTTCTATACTCTTAAGATGACAACATACTTAAACCGTTATTTCAGGGACGCTAGTTTTTGGTCAGAATGGGGGAAAACTTCATATTAACTAAAGTATTAAAATAAGTATAATTTTGCCATTTTGAATTATACAAAATTTCTTCATTGTTTTATATTCTAACCCCCCACCCCACCCCACCCCAGGTAGTACATTTTGGTCCTAAGTATATGCAAAGTTGAACAGATATCACTAGATGAGCTACCCATTAGATGGACAAAGTTAGAGAAAGCTTAGGAAAGAGGCAGGACGCCACTCGATCCAAGTTGTTGAGGTGTTGAACTATTTTCGACACATAATTGTCCACATACAGGTACAAGGGTTGTTTTTATGTAGATCTCCCATGATATTTTTATAAGTGCCTTATCTAATAATTTGATTACTTTTGTTATTTCTTTCTTTCAGTAAACTGTTATTTTGGAGAATTAGTTTCTGCTTAGAAGGGGGCAGAACTTTATAAAAACTCAACTTCTATAAACAATCAAATTTCTCCATCTTGAATATTAAAATATTTTCTATTGTGTTATTAAAAGCTCTCCCCTCTCTTACCCCTTATGCAGTGCATTCTTGTTATAAATGTATGAAATGCCAAATGGATTGAATTTTTCTCTAGCCCGAAGCATGCTAGAGGACTGAGCTGATTAGTAGAGGCTAGACCTGGTGAGTGGGTGAGCTTAATCTAATGAAAGGCTCTCTCGCTGCATGAATTGTGAGCCTTCGAGGCCTAGAAATTTTTGAATTTGATGTGAGAATTTGTAGAAGAGTCATGAACGAAGGATCTCTCCTTTTGGTATGAGGATACATAGTTTCCTTCTAAGATACAAAATTTCTTAATTATGGAATAAGTTTTTACTTCTTATAAATAGGGACCTGGGCCCTCATTCTAAATCGTATTATTATTTCATATATTATGCATATATTTGAGTGATTTCTCATTATGACTTGACCATTATAATGTTTACACCTTGAGTTCTCTGGTGCCTTATTTTGCAGGTCGATCTATCTCTATACGAGTATCCCATCAGATCGAATGTCATTTGAGAAATCCAAGAGAAGTGGTCAAACGCCACTCAATCCAATTATTGATATGTTCAGCTAATTCAGACATATCATTGCCATGAAAATATTTCAAATTCCCTAGCAAATATGTTAATTACTCTCATTATTTCTTCCTTACATGAAAATGAAAATATATAACTATTTTAGGAGATTCTAGTTTTTGTTCAGAAGGGGGAAAACTCTATATTACCTAAACTTTTATAAACAATCAAATCTTGCCATTTTGAATTATATAAAACTTCTTCATTATGTTATATTTTAAAAATCCCCCTCCTTTCCCCCACTGTAGTACATTCGGGTCCTAAGTGCATGGGAAGCCGAACATATTAAACTTTTATCTAGCCCGAAACATGCTGGAGAACTAAGATGATTGTTAGATGCTCAGTCTTAAGAGTTGGCAGTCTCGGTCTGATGAAAGGCCATCCTGGTGCATGAATTGTGGGCCTTCGAGTCCTAACAGCTAATAGGGCTTAAGGTGAGAAAATCAGATAAAGTCCTGAAGGAAGGATCCTCCCCTTTTGGTGTGAGGATACCTAGTTTCCTTCTAAGATATGGGATTCCTTGCTTAATGAAAAAGTCTTTAATTTTTATAAATAAGAAAACAGGCCCTCATTCTAAACTATAATCACTTTTCATATTTTATGCATATATTTGAGTGATTTTGCAATTTGACTTGAACATTTGAGTGTATACATCTTGAGTGGCCTAGTGCCTTGTTTTGCAGGTCGGTCTAACTTTAACTGAGGTTCCCATCAGATCGAACAACATTTTAGAAATCAAATTAAAGAGGCTGGGCGCTGCTCGATCCAAGTCTTGTGGTGTTCAACTATTTTGTACACATCGCTAACTATATACAGGTACAAGGGGTATCTATTTGTAGAACCTCCCATAAAAAAAAATTCAAAATGCATTAGCTAATACTATAATTACTTTCACTATTTATTCCTTAATCTAAAATGACAACATAATTAAATAGTTATTCTGGAGACTCTAATATTCATTCATAAGGGGCAAAATCTTCACATTACCGAAACTTTTACAAAAAAATCAAATTTTGTAAATTTGAATTATTCACTATTGTGTTATATTTCAAAACTCTGATCTACCCTACCCCTCATGTAGTACATTCTTATCCTAGATTCATGAAAACTGGAATAGATTAAAGTGTTCTCTATCCTGAAATATGCTGGAGGACTACGTTAATCGGTAGCAGCTCGGCCTGGTGAATGGGAGAGCTCAGTCTGATGAAAGTCCATCCCGGTGCATGAATTGTGCACCTTCGATGCCTAGCAGCTTTTAGAGATGAGGTGAGAATTTGGAAAAGAGTCCCAAACGAAGGATCTCTCATTTTGGTATGAGGATACCTTATTTCCTTCTAAGATACGGGATTCCTTAATTATGGAACAAGTTTTTGCTTCTTATAAATAGGGATTCACGCCCTTAGTTTAAACTAGAAATATCTTTTCATATTTTACCCATATATTTGAATGATTTTTCGATACGATTTGAGCATTGGAGTGTCTTCATCTGGAATGCCCCCAATGCCTTGTTTTTGCAGGTTGGTATATCTCTAGCGGAGTTGCCCATCAGATTGATTGATGTTAGAGAAATCTAAGAAGATAGGTCGGATGCTGCTCGATCCAAGTCTTGAGGTGTTTAAATATTCTAGACACATCATTGTCCAGGTACAAGGGGTGTCTGTTTGTAGAATCTCCCATTAAAATCTTCCAGGCGCACTAGATAATACATTAATTACTCTCACTATTTCATCCTTACGCTAAAATGACAACATAATTAAACCATTATTACTCTAGTTCATTCTAAAGGAGTAAAAACATCAAACTACCTAAAACTTTTATTAAAAAAATCAGTTTTTTGCTATTTTGAATTATACAAAACTTCTCCATTGTGTTATATTTTAAAACTCTGGTTGTCCTAACTCTTCTGCAGTTTATTTTTGTCCTATCTGCATGAAAAGCTGAACATATTGAACTTTTATCTAGTCCAAAATATGTTGGAGGACTGAGCTAATAGTAGCAGCTCAACCAGAGAGTGGGTGAGCTTGGTCTGATGAAAGGTCTTCATAGTGCATGAATTGTGGGCCTCTGATACCCATAAGTTATCAGGGCTTGAGGTGAGAATTTGGAAAAGAATTTTAAAGGAACGATCTCTCCTTTTGGTATGATAATACCTAATTTCATTCTTAGAATCAAGATTAATTGCTTATGGAACAAGTCTTTTCTTCTTATAAATAGTGACTCACACCCTCACTTTAGACTACAACCTCACTTCATATTTTATGCATATATCTGTGATTTTATATTCTGACTTGAATGTTTACACCAAGAGTGCACTGGTGCCTTTTTCGCAGGATGGTCTATCTGTAGCTGAGCTTCCTATTAAATCAAACGACTTTCAAGAAATCTAAGGAAAGTGAACATCGCTCGATCCAAGTTTTGAGGTGTTCAACTAATCTAAGATACATCACTGTCCACATATAGGTGCAAGGGTGTATGTATGTAGAATCTTCCATAAAAAATTTCCAAATTCCATAGCTAATACATTAATTACTCTAACTATTTCTTCCATACACTTAAAATAACAACATACTTAAATCGTTATTTTAGAGACTCTAGTTTTCATTCAGAAGGGGGGAAAACCTTATATTACCTCGACTTTTATAAATAATAAAATTTTACCATTATTAATTATACAAGAATTTTCAGTTATTTTATATTTTAAGACTCTACCCTTCCCTACTCCTCATGAAGTACATTCTTGTCTTAAATCCATGAAAGATGAACATACTGAACTGTCCAGTTGCTAGCAACTCAGCTCGTGGAGGGGCGAGCTTGGTCTGATGAAAGACCATCCTGGTGCATAAATTGTCACCCTCTGAGGCCCAACAACTATTAGGGCTTGAGGTGAGAATTCGTAATAGAATCCTAAAGGAAGGGTCTCTACTTTTTGTATGAGGATAACCAGTATCCTTTTGAGATACAAGAATTCTCGATTATAGAACAGATCTTTTCTTCTTATAAATAGGACTCAAGCCCTCATTTTATACTATAATTTCTTTTCATATTTTACGCATATATTTTAGTTATATTGAAAATTGACTTGAGCATAGAAGTGTCTACACCTAGATCACCCCAGTGCCTTGTTTCGTAGGTCGGTTTATCTCTAGCCGAGCTGCCCATCATATTGAATGTTCGTGAAATTTAAGAAAAGTTATCGGACACCGCTCCGTCCAAGTCACGTGTTTAACTTTTTCAGACACATTAATGTCCACATATAAGTACAAGGAGTGTTTGTGTTGTAGAATCTCACATGAAAATTTTCTATAAGCCCTAGTAAGTATTTTAATTACACATTATTCTTTCATTACACTAAAATGACAACATACTAAATTCTTTACTCCGGAGACTCTAGTTTTCATTATGAAGTGGGCAAAAATCTATATTACCTCAGCTTTTATTAACATAAAACTTTTCCATTTGGAATAATACAAAATCTCTTCATTTTGTTATATTTTAAAACTCCCCTATCCTCTCCCTCAGAAAGTACATTTTGGTCCTAAGGGATGAGAGCCGAACAGATTAAACTATTCTCTAGTTCAAAGCATGCTGAAGGACTAAGTTAATTGGTAGAGGCTCGTCCCAGTGAGTGGGCAAGTTTAGTGTGATGAAAGGTCATCTAGGTTCATGAATAGTAGCCTTCGAGGCCTAACAATTGTTAAGATTGAGGAGAGAATTTGTAAAATAATCCTAATGGAAGGATCTTTCCTTTCGATATGTGGGTACCTAGTTTCCTTCTAAGAGATGAGGTTCCTTATGAGAAAAGTCTTTACTCCTTATAAATAGGGACTCCAGCCCTCATTCTAAACTAAACCTCTTTTCGTATTTTATGCAAATATTTGAGTGATTTTGCATTCTGACTTCAGCATCATAGTGTTTACACTAGGAGCGCTTTGGTGCCTTGTGGTGTTTCGCAGTTTTGGCACATCACTATCCACATATAATTACAAGGGGTGTCTATTTTTGGATCTCGCATAATTTTTTTCCAAATGCCTTAGCTAATAATTTCTTGGTATTTCTTCCTTACGCTTAAGATGATAACATACTTAAATCATTATTTTAGTGCTCTAATTTTCTTTCCGAATGTGTTCAAAACTTTATTATACATACACTTTTATAAACAATTAAAACTTTCCATTTTGAACTATACAAAACTTCTTCATTGTGTTAATTTTAAACGCCCCCTCCCCGGCAATATATTCAAGTCCTAAGTGCATGAAAATCTAAACTTATTGATATTTTTTTCTATACTGAAGCACACTAAAGGACTCAAACAATTGATAGTTAATATTACCTCAAATATTATTAATAATAAGAATTTGCTATTTAGATTATATATATTTCTTCATTGTGTTATATTTTAAAAATCCTCCTCCTAATGCAGTACATTCTTGCCCTAAGTGCATCAGAAGTTGAACTAATATATATATATATAGATATATATATATATATATATATATATATATATATATATATATATATATATATATGATTGGTTGCGGCTTGGCTCGATGAGTGGACAATCTAAGTCTGATGAAAGGCCATCCTAGTGCATGAATTGTGGGCCTTCGAGGCCCAATAATTGTTAGGGCTCGAGGTAAGAATTTAAGAAAAAGTTCCAATGGAATGATCTCTCATATTGGTATGAGAATACTTAGTTTTCTTCTAAAATACAATATTTCTTGCATATGGAACAAGTCTTTACTTCTTATAAATAGGGACTTGGGTTCTCATTCTAAACTAAAATCTTTGTTTATATTTTACGCATATTGTTTGACTTTGCTTATTGAATTCAGCATTAGATTATTTACACAAGGACCGCCCGTGTTACTTGTTTTATAAGTCAATTTATCTCTAGACGAGTTGAACATCTGATCAGTCAACGTTCAATAAAGCTAAGGTAAGAGGTCAGACTCCAATCGATCCAAGTCTTGAGGTGTTCAACCCTTTCATACAAATTGAATCGAACTTTTTGCACTTTCTTTTTTATTAGAAAAGTTTGTCCGTAAGAGAATGGAGCGATTGTAAGTGGCAAGCTTGATTAGAGTCGAATCTCTCGAGGAAGGCTAATTGGAAGCAATTCTCGGGTTTGATTGACGAATAAGAATATAAGGAAAATGCTATTCTAAACACTCGGTCAAATTTCAGTTTGTAGAGTTGTATATCTAAGACGGTGATTTAAATGACGGGAAATGAAACCGACAACTTGAAAACAACAATGTAGAATCATCGATCAATTGGCATTTGATCAAGCACTTAGTCTATGAGTTGGGTTTGTCAATCCCAACTTGTAGAATAAACGCCCAACAACACCGATTAATGATTCTAAAATCATCTAGGCACTAGACCCGTAAATTCTAACCAACAATCATCAACAATTACAATAATATAAACTCAAGACAAGCACGAATTATGATTAAATAGAAAACTTGGAAGAAAACAACAATGGAGAAATAAGATTTTAAGTACAACAATCATTAGCGTATAAATTTTTGAAAATCAAACAACTAGAATCATGAGAAATTGTAATGAAACTAACTACCAAAACACGAACATCATAGTCCAACAAAAACACTCATAATCAAACAAACAAGAAATTAAAATAATAAAAGGAAGGAAATGAATGCTTACTAATTAAAAATGGTGGGTTTCATCACCCGAACGAGAATTTAAACGAATTAGAATAAAGCTTACGTCCACAAACTAAGGAATACTTAAAATATATAATCTACTAAAATCTAAAAAGATGGAAGTTAATGAAGAAAATGGAGAAGATCCTAGGGCTTGTCAAACCCTAAGTGGTTCAAGACTTATTATTCTGAGAAAGGAAAGATATATTTATAGTGGTGAAAGTGGGGCAAAATAGTCATTTTGCCCAAAATAGCCTGACCACCGGTGGCGCATCGACGGGCTGCGTCAATCGATGGTGGCTGCAATGCCTCAACAGGTCGATCAAAAAGGGCTCTCGACGTGGGCGGGAGGCGTGCATAGGCACTGCGTCGACGACGCGTCGATTGCTGGTCGACCGACAGCAGCTTTACGAGTCTTTATCCAGTTTTTCGTCGTTCTAAAATGGTCGTAACTCATGGGAATGTGCGTGGCTTTGCTCGGAAAATTGAAATAGACAAGAAGACCAAAATATAATGAAAACTTGCACAAGACGAGAGAAAAAGTGTTAAACGGGATAAAAATGACACGACCTACAAAAAGACTAAAAGAAAGGAAATGAGAGAAAAAATACGACCTAAAACCCGCTATAACACTCAAAACAAAACACAAAAACACACGAAAGTCACTCACAAATATGTACAAATCATCTCCCCCACACTTAGCTTTTTGCTTGTCCTCAAGCAAAACCGAGCCTAGACATAGACAAGGAAAATCTAACCATCTAATGAACTAAAAACTAATGCATTCAAATGATTCGAGGAGTTATGCATTAAATCAATTGGAAATTCAACTAAAAGGACGACACGATATGTTGAAGTTTAGATTCCCATTTGAACGCCTAAAAGTAATGTGTTGCCCTTCATGCACGTCCCCCATCCATGCCTCAACCAAGTCTATTCACGCTCAAACCGCTAAATTGGCACCCAACTAGCCCAATCATCTATACACCTCTTTAACAATAAAATCTAAAAAGTAAAAAAAAAAAATGCGTACAAGGGTTGCACGACTTATTATATATACTTCACTTGTACAAGGATTTATCTTCTTGTACTTTTTTTTCTTCTTTCTTTTTTTTCTTCTTCTTATTTCGAGTACCCATAAAGGCAATGTACTTAGACGAACACGATATTTACAACTCTAAAATGAGAGTTCATTGAATTAAATCTCTTGTTGCTAAATGTAACTTATAATATTTTTCGATAAGCACATGGAGTTTTTAACGTCTCCAAAAATAAAATAAAAAGTTTACAAAAATTCCTATAGAGGGTATCTAAAAATGGGGCTAGTAGAGAGTATTCGACTCACAGAGATTGCACAAATATAACACGGTCAAAACATTTCATAGGTTTCCTACACTTCATGCCCCACAATTACACTAATGTCGAATGAAAATCTAAACAACCTAACCAAAGCATCTAACCACGTCACTTCGCCAAGATTCCAACCAATATCAATCCACACGACTCAAATCATATACACAAGCAAGCATACGAAGAAGTTACTAAACAAGGAACACCCCCCCCCCCCCCACCCCCACACACACACACACTTAAAACCATGCAATGCCCACATTGCACATAAAAATAATATAAAATACGGTAAAAGGGGAGAGAGCGAGAGAGAGATACGTACCTATAGTCACGCTTGTGATGATGAGTCGATCGTGAAGTGACATCCAATGGGAGGTGGAGTCGAGAGGAACCTACAAAAAGAGGTAAGTGGAGAAAAGCAAACACAAAAGACACAAACATAAAAATAAAAACATCAAAACATAAAAAAGAAAACTATTTTTGTATTTCTGAAAATTTTCAATTTTTTTAAATAATAAAGAAAACAAGTGACCAAAAGAATCAAATAAAAGTAACAAACATAAAATTTTGAATTTTTGAATTTTATTATTATTTATTATTATTATTATTAATTATTTATATATATATTTAAAAAATCAAATTTATTTGTAAATTTTATTTGAAAACATGATAAAAAGAGGTAAGAAAACATTTGGGAAAATTTTGATGTGTAAAATTTTCTGAATTTTTGTACTCCTTTTTTTTTAAGGGGGAAGGGTCGAAGTGGGCGGGCCGGTTCGGCGTCGATGGGAGGCGTCGATCGACGGAAGATCAACGGTCCGGACAAAGAGGTCCATCAACCGAGGCGTTGATCAACGGACTGTCGATGGGTTGGACAGAGAGTCCGTCAACAATGGCGTCGATCGATGCTTGCAGTTGGGTAGCATTGACGCATCGTCTATGCTCACTGTCGATCTACGACTATGCCTTGCATCGATCGATGGAAGGTCGACGGGTTAGACAGAGAGCTCTTCGACCATGGCATCGATTGAGGCGTCGATCGACGGGAATTCTGCAGGGCCTCGTTTTCGCTCCTTTAAACGTTGTTCCTCGAGCAAAGCCCAAGATCCTTCAAAGTATGCATGCCCCCGGGTATGTATAAATGGCCTCAAACTTACAAAATATCAAAAATAAAAGAAAAGAAATCAAGAACTTGGGTTGCCTCCCAAGAATCTCTTGTTTAACGTCAAAAGCTCGATGACTTATATGAGCAAAGCTATCTGGGATCCAAGAATAAGTGACGATCATGACAAGCCTTAGTATTCTCAAAAAGTAAGAACGGGTGATGAAAATCACCAAGGCGGGCATGACAATCAAGTTCTGGGAATAGATAAATGAAAGATCCAACTCGCTTTGGAGGTTAGAACGTGAGTAGTTGATCACCAAGAATAGATCAAAAGTTAATCAGAGCGTGGAGGGATGCTCGATCACCGAAATAACTAGATAATCAGTCGAACAAAAGGAATGACCATCAACCAATCCATGCTCCTTTGTTTCCTCGATCACCACCTTAACGCTTTCAAATAGATGTAATGCCATATCCGAGCTTAGGAGAGGGTGATTGGGCTCCTTCCCAACTATCTCTTCCACCACCTCGAATTTAAGATTGAACAATGCATCGGGCAGAATGAAATGCGGCTCAATAAACTCAACCTCCTCCAAAACCGGAACCACAACTCCACCATCATCACAAAGAGCAAGTAATCTTGAATCTCCAAAATTCTTCGGGACCTCCAACGACAACACCCCTACACTCTTGTCCAAAACTTCATCGAAAAGCACAAGAGGGGTGTTTCATCCAACCAAATCCCAATCTCAACCTCCTTATATACATCCCCCAAACGAGTGTCCAATCTCGAATTACCAACATCCCAAGTGGGATCCACTACATCAAAAATTGGCACCGCGTCAAAAGTAAGCCATTTCACCTCATCGCGGGTATCTAAAGCACGGCGAAACTTCAAGAGGTGGATGTGGATGTGCACACCCAACCAAGTAATGATCACTGTCGAGTGGGACATTAGGATGATAGTAGATTTGTTAGTTGTGGTCGGGAAGAGGAGGTGGGGTATATTCTTCATAGCTCGGGTAGTAGGGAATTGAGCCACGAGGAGCATAAGATTCGTAGCGTAGATAGAAAGAATTAGAGTTGAGTGGAGCATACGAATCATATCCCATGTAACAACAAGGTGAGGCGGGGGGAGCATGCGAATCATTATAGTTGGGATTATGGAAATTGGAAGTTGGGGCATAAGGATCAAAACAAAGATCATAGGGATCGAGGTTTGTAAACGGGATCCATTGATGATTCGGAGGTTCGGATTGAGGGGAGTAGAATTCCCCAATGAACCGATCATATACTTCCCCCCATGTTTCAAGGAGTCGGACTCTAAATTTCTCAACCATGTTCTTGCTCAATCCTTTAATGTGTAGACGAAGAGTCACATCTTCACTTGATCCTTCGTAAGGCCTAGAAGAGGGAAAGTCTGGGTGATGGCATCGTGATCTAGGATGAAATTCAGTAGATCCTCGCTTGGAAGCCCATGAAAAGATGGGAGTTTCTCGGAGTAGAAGTCATCAATTTCGTACTACGGCATTGCAGGGCTCAATGGAATGGCCGGTCGAGGTGCACGAAAAGCATACAGATAACTATACGATTGAGGCGCTCGATAGTTCTGCATTCTCTCGATTTTTTTTTTGAAATGGTTTGTTGAATATCGGGCCTTGGTCGTCAAGGTACCTTGTATACACAACACTCAACACACGAGATTAAACGTATCGGCAGAAAATAACAAAAACAAAGAAAAAGAAAAATCACAAACAAACATTAAACACAAACAAAAATAATAGAAACACAAACAAAGATCATGAAGATCAAACACAAAAATCACAACCTTTAGCCTTCCCCGACAACGGTGCAAAATTTTGAATCGAACTTTTTGCACTTACTTTTTTTATTAGAAAAGTTTGTCTGCAAGAGAACGGAGCGATTGTAAGTGAAAAGTTTGACTTGAGTCGAATCTCTCGAGGAAGTATAATCAGAAGCAATTCTCGTGTTTGATTCACGAATAAGAAAATAAGGAAAATGCTATTCTAAACACTTGGCCAAATTTCGGTTTGTAGAGTTGTAATATCTAATACGGTGATTTAAATGATGAGAAATAAAATTGACAACTTGAACAGATTTATAAAATAGGGTTCTAGGCCTCTAGAATCATTTCCACGGTCAATTGGCATTTGATCAAACACTCAGTCTACGAGTTGAGGTTGTCAATCTCAACTTGTAGATTAAACGCTCAACAACATCGATTGATGGTTCTAAAATCATCTAGGCACTAGACCCATAAATTCTAACCAACAATCATCAACAATTACAATAATATAAACTCAAGACAAGCACAAATCATGATTAAATCGAAAACTTGGAAGAAAACAACAATGGAGAAATAAGATTTTAAGAACAACAATCATTAGCGTATAAATTTATGAAAATCAAACACCTAGAATCATAAGAAATTGCAATGACACTAACCACCAAAACACGAACATCATAATCCAACAAAAATACTCATAATCAAATAAACAATAATTTAAAATAATAAAAGGAAGGAAATGAAGGCTTACTAATTAAAACTGATGGATTTCATCGTTTGAACGAGAGTTTAAACGAATTAGAATAAAACTTACGTCCAAGGAATGCTTAAAAAATAAAATCTACTAAAAGCTATAAAGCTGGAAATTAATGAAGAATATCCTAGGGCTTGTCAAACCCTAAGTGGTTCAAGACTATTATTCTGAGAAAGTATAGATATATTTATAGTGGTGAAAGTGGGGGCAAAATAGTCATTTTGCCCAAAATGGCCTGACCACCGGTGGCACGTCGATGGGCTGCATCGATCGACGGTTTTCTGGAATGCCTCGACAGGTTGATCGATAGGGGCTTTCGTCGTGGACGAGAGGCGTGCATCGGCACTACGTTGACAACGCTTCGATTACTGGTCGACCGACAACAGCTTTACGAGTCTTTGTCTAGTTTCATCGTTCCGAACTGATCGTAACTCACGGTAACGTGCGTGGCTCCACTCTAAAAATTGAAACACACAAGAAGACCAAATAGAATGAAAACCTACACAAGACAAGAGAAAAAGTGTTAAATGGGATAAAAATGACACGACCTACAAAAAGACTAAAAGAAAGAAAAACGAGAGAAAATACGACCTAAAACCCGCTATAACACACAAAACAAAATACAAAAACACACGAAGATCACACAAATATGTAGAAATCACAAACCATTGTCCACATACATGTACAAAGGGTGTCTGTTTTGAGAATCTTCCATGAAAAATTTCCAAATGCCTAACTAATACTTTGATGACAACATTCTTAAACCGTTATTTTCAGAGACTTTAGTTTTTGGTCAGAATTTGGGCAAAAATTCATATTACCTAAACTTTTATAAACAATCAAGTTTTTCATTTTGAATTGTACAAATTTTATTTAAAGTGTTATATTTATAACTTCCATGCCCTACCCCTCCCCCTCAGTCAATATATTCTTGTCCTAAATACATGAGAAGCTGAACATATTGACACTATTCTCTAGACCAAAGCATGCTGGAGGACAGAGCTGATTGGTAGCGTATTGGCCTGGTGAGTGGAAAAGCTTGGACCGATGAAAGGCCATCTCGATGCATGAAATCTGGGCCTTTGAGTCTCAGCATCTGTTAGGGCTTGAGGTGAGAATTCGAAAAAGAGTTCTCAAGTAAGGCTCTCTCATTTTGGTATGAGAATACCTAGTTTCATTCTAATAGACCGTATTACTTGCTTATGGAACAAGTCTTTACTTCTTATAAATAGGTACTCGCACCCTCATTCTAAAATGTAATCTCTTTTCATATATTACGCATATATTAGAGTGATTTCACGTTCTAACTTGAGCATCAGAATATCTACAAAGGGAGTGCCTCGATGCCTTTTTTTTGCAAGTTGTCTTATCTTTAGTCAAGGTGCCCATCAGATCGAACGACATTCGAGAAACCAAAGTACAGAGGTTGTACACTGCTCGATCCATGTCTTGAGGTTTTCAACTATATTAGACACATATTCATTTACATACAGATACAAGGGGTGTCTGTGAGTAAAATCTACCATGAAATTTCTTTCAAATGGCCTAGAAAATACTTTGATAACTTTGATTAATTCTCCCTTGCCCGTAAGACGACAACATACTTAAACCATTATTTTGGAGACTCTAGTTTTCGATCAGAATGAGGCCAAAACTTCATATTAACTTAAATATTATAAATAATCCAATTTTTCCATTTTGAGTTATACAAAACTTCTTCATTATGTTATAAAAACCATCATATCATAATCCAGAAATTGAAAAACACAATTGGGAATTTTTTTTGGAGCGAAGCATGCTAGAGGACTGAGCTTATTAGTAGCGGCATCTCCGGAGGTTGGGTCAACTCAATCTAATGAATGGCCGTCCCGTTTCATGAAATTGTGGACCTTTAAAGCCCAACTAATTGGGCTTGAGGTTAGAATTTAGAAAAGAGTCATGAAGGATGAATCTTAGATCTCTCTTTATGTACGAGGATATCTAGTTTCCTTATAAGATATGGGGTTCCTTACTTATGCAACAAATGTTTACCTCTTATATATAGGGACTCAGGCCCTCATTTGAAACTTCAATCTCTTTTCAATTTTTACACATATATTTGATTGATTTCGCATTATGATCTAAGCGTTAGAGTGTCTACACTTGGAGTGCTCTACTGCCTTATTTTGAGATTCGGTCTATCTAAGGCTGAGCTACCCATCAAATCGAATGACGTTTGAGAAATTGAATGAAAGTGGTCGGATGCCGCTCGATCCAAGTTTTGAGAAGTTAAACTATTTTGGACACATTCCCACACAAACATACAAGAGATGGCTGTTTGTAGAATCTCATATTAAAATTTTCCAATGCCTGAAATAATTCTTTGATTAACTTCATTATTTTTTCCTTACGCTTAAGATGACAACAAATTTAAACCGTTATTTTAGAGACTCTAGTTCTTGATCAGATGGGTGCAAAACTTCATTACCACAACTTTTATAAACAATTAATTTTTTACATTTTGAATTATACAAAATCTCTTTCGTTGTGTTATATTTTTAAACAATTTAGATTGAGTTTAAGAGGTTTGTAAAGTCTTTCAATTGTATTTAATTAGTCGAAAGTGGGATAGAGAGTTATACTTTATTAATTTGAATTAAGATGTTGAAAAAATTACTATTTGTGTCAAGAAATAGAGTAGTTCTCCTGTGAGACCGGTCTCATAGTATGAGACCAATTTTTACCTATCCAAATATTACCTGCGGACCTAACCCATAACAAACTGGGTTGCCCATATTAAGCCTCTTACACTTATTCTGTTCTCTCATTTGTCACATGTGCAGAAAAAGAAGCAATCTCGCATCTCATTTTCTCAGGCCAATACACCGCAATTTTTTCCCATCGTTGGATCTCACAAATATCCTTTTGGTGAGTCAAAAGATTAAAGCTGTAGGAGTGATATTTACTCAAATCAAAGCTTGTAGTGGTTGATTTCAGTGAACGACGACATCAAAATGGAAAAATCAAGTCGTATTCATCGCTAGTCGCCCACCATCCATCATCCAACATTCGCCGTCATTAGTTTCAGAACATCACCGACAAGGTGCTAAGTTTGATAACCCTATATTTAGGTAGTATGTAATTTTGTATCATTGATTGCGAAAAATTTATTCAAGTCCTAATTTTTTGTTTGTGAAGATCCTTATTTGCCCTTTATTTGTGCTTGGCATTTGAACTGTCATACATCCTTTTTGTCTGATACATTTTACTAGATTTCTAATATTTATATTAAAATTTCTGACACTTTAAATGTTTTTTGGATGATTTTCTTCATAATTCAATTGTAATTTTTCAATTTCGGTTACTTATTCGTGGGAAAAATAAAATTTGTATGCGATTATAATTTTTTTCATGTTGATATTTGTTGGGAATTTGGACGTTATTGTTATAGGTGATCATCTCAAGGCAGATGTTTGGGCAGTACATACTAGTTCATGTAAAGATACACATAGGCAAACATTGTGGTAATGTTCAATTCGCTGACATATAAAGAGAAAGAGTCCCATCAGTTTCTCACCTTTGTTTTTAAGAAGCATATGCGAACAAGGGTTGATTGAGTCTTTGTGGGATGTTGCAGCAGTTCGTTACCCTCATCCAAATAATTGAATGTTCATTCGTGAGTACACAATTAAACTTTTGAGTTCATCATTTCCCAATATGACATACAACTGAGGTAATGAAGCAAAAAAACAAACAAGAAACACACACACAAAAAAAAAAAAAAAATTGACATTATTCATATATTTTTGATAAGATTATATATTATTTGACATGTGTTTTAGATAATGCATTTTTATTGTGTGACACTTTTACAAGTGCCGATGATAGTTTTTTTTTGGTATTTATGGCATTTTTAACTTCAGTGTGTAGAACAAAATATGATATACATGATATACTTTTATTATATGATATTTCTATAGTATTTGTGATATTAATACTGGCTCTGTGATACTCTCTATTTAGTATCTACAAGTTCACTCACTGCTTGTTATAAATTTGAAAGTAGATATATATGTCCTAGAAAATAGTAAATAGTTGTACAGAATACAAAGTTTCATTCATGGCTCTGTGATTTGATTATGGGGAAACTAACGATTGTCCATTTGGAGAGAGCGGAGCACCACTGCCTCACCACCACAATCAGCAGAGGCAGTGGTGGTGATAATCATGACGGATACAGTGTCTTATGACGGATACTTGACTGCCATAAATAACTTCTTAGATGCTCGATGGGAGGACAGGGGGACAACTCCACGGAGGCAGAGACTGCGTTAAAGGATGAGACGGGGACACTATTTTGTAAGTTGTGATGATGCTTCATTATTTTGATGAGATGAAAGTATGTATTTAAGTTTTTGGGGTGGTGGTCTTGCCATTTATAATTTCTTCAAATGATATCAAATGTAAGTTGTGTGATACTTCTACTTGAGAATGTCATACAATCAAATTGGCAGATTCTATGAAGTGTGACCTGAAGTTTTTATGATACATTTAGGTTGTAATGTAATACTTTAAGCTTGTTTTGTGATATTTTTGCTTAAGGCTATGATACCTGTACAGCTTTTTAGTGTTGCATCACATGTTTATGATATATGATTTTTGGTTTCATCATTTTTTTAAATAAGTAGTTACGGTATCACAAAATGTTATTCAAGTACTAAAAAATATATTAAAAGTATCACGGATTTTTGATACAGATGTAGTATAGTCAAGTTTTGTGACGAATTAAACATGAATTAACACTTAGAAAGAGAACTGGATAGGCAATGAAGTTGTATATCATTTTCAAATTGAGTATAATCACGGTTTGTAAAATTAAACTAGTTAAGAGAATTAGACTAACAATGAAGGTCTATTTTGATTTTCAAAGTGAGTATAGCATCTCAAAAAAGAAAACCAATGGGCAATTGGATATATATTAAAGGTTTTTTCCTATAAAAAAGTAATAATACAAAAAGATACCATTCTTGAAAGTCTACATACAATAGAAATATACAGTCGCAAAGAAAATTAACCATTAATCTCCACTTCTCGATCTCACCAATTAATATCTCTTCTCTATTTTGCTAACCAATGGTTAGTCTTTCCGATGCTGGTTTGAAAATACAAATCGAGGGAGTTGAGCAATGATGGTTGTATTATCAATATGCATTCAAGTATGATACTACAAACATTTGTAATAATTTAACTACTTATTATAAAATATATATACAGTTGTAAAAACTAAATGATATAAAATATGTGATACTATAACTATGTTTTGAGATACTTTAGTTATATTTTCACTAGTACAGAAGTAGCAATTTAGAACGTCCTGTTTCAGTAAATTTAGAACGGTTATCTGAGGCGTTCTATATGAAGTTGTTCTAGAAAGTCTGACTTTCCAGAACGGTTATCAAATACTTCTAGAATGTCAGACTTTCTAGAACGGTTACAAAAAGACGTTCTAGAAAGTATACTTTTTAGAAGTCTTTCACGAAATGACGTTCTAGAAAGTATACTTTCTAGAACGCCTTCACGAACTGACGTTCTAGAAAATAAACTTTCTAGATTGCTTTTACAAAATAGACGTTCTAGTAAATAAACTTTCTAGAACGGGTTTTGAAAAGGCGTTCTAGAAAGTATACTTTCTAGAATGCCTTTACGAATTGACGTTCTATAAACTAAACTTTCTAGAACGCCTTTACGAAATTGACGTTCTAGAAAATAAACTTTCCAGAACGTCTTTACGAAATAGATGTTTTAGAAAATAAACTTTGTAGAACGGCTTTTCAAAACCCATTCTAGATAGTGTGATTTTTAGAACGGCTTTTTGTAAAACCGTTCTAGAAAGTAGTAAAAAAAAATGAAATAAAAGCACCTTACAACAAATACACTAAAATCACCGATACCTAATTAACCAACAAATACACCAAAACTCATTAAAATAAAGATAATCACAAACTTAATACCAACATAACCAAAATATATCATTATCCAATTTACAAGCAAAAAAACACTTCAAAATAATTACATTCATAGAAATCTTATATTGTAATTTTCAATTACATTTTTTTAACTATCCCTAAAGGCAAGGTAAAAAGTATCTACCAATAGCACTGGCCGTCTTCTGGATTTATCCATTAAGGGCCCGTTTGGTTGGGGAGACAGGATTGGACCAATTAGTCCAGTCCCTTTGGATAGTACTATTTGGATTATTCTCTTGTTCGGTTAGAGTGATAGATGATATTTCAACTATTTGTAGTCATGGTCCAATCGAACGTTTGGTTAACATGATATCCTGGACACAGTCACAAATGACCGGACTACCCTCAAATGGTTTGGCCTACAGATATTCTTGGGCTTGAAAATTAAAGCAATTTTTTCCGCTGCGATAAGTGTGGGTACTCTGCCGGACCACCAGCCACGATCCATAAAGAAAAATGGCAGTGGTTGTGAGAGATCCGCTGCCTCGTCGGAAGGTTAGTCTGTGCCCTAACATTATTTTTTTATACGATTTTCGGTAGAGTTGTGAATTGTTGTCTACTTTTTTTAATCGAATCCATGGGAGGGTTGTAATTGACGATTGTGGTATTTGTTGGGTTGAATCCGTGTGGGTTTTCTGTTCTTAGTCTGATCACGAGTTTAACGAATTACGATGAAGAGTGTCATCAATTGTAATAATTTTAGTGGGATATGCAAACGTTGCACTGTAACATACTAGGGTTTGAGAATTTAGTTCGACTGAGGACACTACGCAATGGGCGTTGCTTTAACTGATGTTTTTTTTATTTCAGTAGTGTTTTGTCGGTTCACGAAGAGCTCGTGTTTGGCTTGATACGCTGATCTCGTCATTAGTTAGCGAAAACCCCATCACGGAATGGTGGCGAGTCAGAGCTCGTCCTCGTCCCAACCGGTTTACTTGTCTTCCTCCTGTCAGACGTGCAACCATGAAAGCCCAAATTAGTGTCATTGTGGTATGGTGGTGAGGGTTCTAGTCTCGAAAATAAGGAAGAATCCTAATCGTTGATTTGTCTCGTGTCCGCAAAGGGGGTAAATCCGTAATTCCTTTGTTGTAGCCAACATTTACAAGTAATTTGTTGAGTTGTATTTAATAGTTAATTTGTCCTGAGTCGGTACCAGTGGGTGGTCGATTTTATCTGGTCTGCGTTCTCTCAATCATGAGGGGGACGGGGATTGAAATTCAAATTAATTGTAAATCAATCAATAGTTAATACTTGAGGTGATATGTTTAGAAGTTACAATTGTGTTCAATTCACAGTTCGCATTGCGTGTGTTGGTTCGACTGATTGACTAACACACATATTCGATTTGCAGGACAACAGATGTAACTTCTTTCATTGTCTTGACCCACATGTCGACGAGGGTACCGGAGAGTCGAACGAGTCGTTACACAGATGTGTTCTGAAGTACAAGGCAGAGTTGGATGCTTGCCGGGCGCATCTGCTCTGGGTTTCACGTTTCAATATCCTCTCTTGGAGCGTAACCATGATTGCGGTTCTATGTTGTTATGGGGTTTAGCAGTTACACTGCCATCCTGGAGGGGTAGGTGGAGGATTACGTGGGATTATGTAGGCACGTTGGTTGTTGTCTGTACTGAAAAAATAAAACAGTCGTTCGCAATTAGTCCAAACTACTTTTGTAATGTATCTATGGAGTTGTATGCGGTTCTTTGTTAAGTCAACCGATCACGTAAGCTTTCGAATTGATGTACTATCAGTTGTGTTGTATATCAGAAACCGTAGGGATGTATTTGGCTTAAGTTCATTAGTAGTTGTTAACTAAAAACCTTTGTCTCAGTGTTAATGTATGGTTGCAGTTTCATATATTTTTTGATTAACCTGCACCCCATTTGTGGTGGGTTTTATGATTGATTTTATCATGTTGCGTGGGTATATACGCACTTGATTCTGAAATCCAATAATTTGATGGCTGAAAAATGATGGGTGCAGTCAGACTTGTATTCTCCTGTTATTTATTTGGTATATGCATGGGTCTTTCTAATAAGGAATATATTCCCTATCTACTCGGCACAGCAGGAGCCTTCATTGAAAGTGAGTTTGGGCAGGTGAATATATTCCCTGAAGTAGCTAAGGGACCTACTAATTGGCCAAATGTGGGCCTTTGACCGAAATAGACAATATTAACTTATCTATAAAAACACTCCAAGGAAGAGTACAAGCCGTATACCCTCACGTGAAGGAAAATCCTACTTTTCCTTTTTCAACCCCAGATTTGTGTATTTTGGCAAAACTACTATGACAAACGGTTACCCAATATACCCGGTTCATCAGTCCGAATACTTCTACACCGCTCGTTGGACTGAGGAAGTGGACAAGTTTTTCATTAACTTGTTGGTGGACCAATGCAATCTAGGCTTGTTCAAGCCCGGCGGTGTCAACACAACGTCCATACACTTCT
The DNA here is from genome assembly GCA_014905375.1 of Phtheirospermum japonicum. Lineage (NCBI taxonomy): Eukaryota > Viridiplantae > Streptophyta > Magnoliopsida > Lamiales > Orobanchaceae > Phtheirospermum > Phtheirospermum japonicum. The sequence goes on from BMAC01000758.1 coordinate 673,856, forward strand.
GCGTGGACATTCTTAATATCTAATCTGGGACGGACTTCAACTACGGTTTCTGCATCAACCGGATCGCAATCCTCCAAAATCGTTTTCGGGTGTTTCGTTGGATGCTCCGTCAATATCATGTGAAGCGCTGCAAGGAAACCGGCATGATATGTGCGATGTACGAGGTGTGGGAAGAGATGTTTGAGGTTTGAACGTAGCCATTATGTCTTTACGTGGTTAATTCATCAGCCCTATTGCACTTATTATATATTGAACAGAGAATTAATTAACCTTACACTGATATCGTGATATTTAATTCATCGTCTACAGAAAGAACCGTTCTGCATTGCCTACCAAGAATAGAGGGACCCATGTTGGGATGACCTACGAGTTGTGTTTGACCGATTGTATGGATCCCGCCCAAACCCAAACGACGTCGTTATCGACATAAGATCTCAAATGGAATCATCTTGCGTGGCGGCTCTTCCACCAAACCCGACGACAGTTCCTCGTAGAATGTCCAACCACGCTTTTCAGTACTCTTCATCTGGGGCACAGTCCTTGCGTCGTTTGTGTGAGCAAATCGTCGGTGGCTCCGGTTACACGTCTGAAAGTTCGGTTAACCAGCCGAACGCATCACCGGAACATGAGTCAAGTTCATCCGTTTCTGGTACGAGGTCACCCGCCCCTCTCCCTAGACCACCACCTCGTATCAATCCATCACCATGCAAGGGATCGAACTAATTTGGAACTTAGGATGCCATACATTTGGGAGTGTGTTGGATGTACTTCTCATTTCTGTCCACTTTCCTGGCTTTTTAACTGAACCGATAAGCTTGTTTTTTCTATTGTTGCTAAGGTATTTGTGAGCATGGACGTTTTGTTATATATCATCTCCATGCATGAGGTTATGATTAATATTATACTTCTTTTAAAAAGCTTCACTCGTGGATTTGTTGTTTATTTTTTAGTTAAAAATAATTTATTTATACTGTTTTGTTTGTTTGTTTGTTTTTATTTTTTCTTTTTTTTTCTGTTTGTATTTTAATTTTTTTTCCTTGTAACCCATCAAGTTTATCAATTACCTACACATACATAAATCGAACTAGTTAACTAGATCGGGCGTCAAACATCTCTGAACGCCTGCAAATTAAGGGCCCTTATTTCCATATCATTTATGCATGTGTTCGATTAAGAAAAAGTAAAAAAGAAGGTTATGCGTAGTTAAAAGCACAAAATCTATATCCGGGGGACAATCCTGCATTAAAACCCATAAACGAAAACTTGGAAAGCCCGTTACATGAACTGGTCGAGTTAAAATAAGTTGGACACGTAGAACTACACATAGAAACCCACCTAAAACACACGAACTGTACTACACAACACAAACATCCCTAGAATCACACAGCGACGAACTATATAGGCACTAGAATCGATAAATATTTTAAACTGACCCACGACGCATTAATCAATCACGTCGGACTTGGCCTCGTCATCGCTACCACCACCGAGATCCTGTGGATCTTTGTCGGACAATATCTCTTCAATGGCTTCATCAACCAGCGCGGACTGACGGTCGGCGTCGACGTCCTCTTCGTCGGGTGGTGGGTTTTCTTCTTTGTTCGATTCGTCATTGTCGTCGATGATCAGAGGATGCTCCGGGCTGCATCCGGGGCTGCGAGGGTCCTACCTCAGCCACGCCCATAGGTCTCTTGCTCGCATGCTCCTTGTGCGCACCATTCTCCTTCGACTGCTGTTGTTATTCACCAAACTACCTAGGAAAAGCCAATAATGGAAAAGTTTACTTCTTAGTGCTGCAGAACCCTCATTTATGTAGGCACAAAGAGCTGTAAGGGAGGTAGGTTGGTCCATTAAGGCCTACCTAACCCTAATTTATTTGATTGACGTTTTTTCTACCAATATTAATATAACTTAAAGATACTGAAATAATAAATACACAATAACCCATTTAGTAATGATGAATAACCTGGGCGGCTTGCAAGTTACGTCCAATCCAAATTAAAATGTTAATCACGAGAGCTTTGTAATGACCAGCCCTCTAGGATGCTGACAACTGGGTTAGGGTTTGACAGGATCAAAATGCAATTCATATCTTGATTAACTGGTTGTAAAAAAGGGTTTACACATACATGGTCATATTTTAAAGGCTTTAGTATAATAGTAACGAGACAAATAGAAACCAAAATGTTTTATAGTTTGTTTTTCTTCACATTTTCTAAATTAATTGAAAACGTATAACAACCCACATATTACAATGTTTCATTCACTAGGTATTTTTTTATATATTTGTATTTGATTTTCAAGGCATTTCCGGTGGACAAGTAATTTACTAGTCCCTTTTAATTCCCTAATTTCCAAAATATTTTCATAAGTTTAACACGTTCAGTATTTCAAGTTTGTATTATAAATTTATGAAATGTTATTCCACAAGGTTCCCCGGAACAGGGGCTGATAATGCCAGTCAAACTTGATCCGGGGCCTCTTAAATTTCGTAAGGCTGTAAGTTTGAGCTTCCAATACCTGATATGTGGGTAGCTTTGGTATGAATGCATAATTCTAATGGGATTGCTTTTATATAGAAGTCGTACATCAGTAATACGTGGAAAATCTTTGACAGTTAATGGTCCAACACGACGAGCGAACAAATACACGTACTGCTAATATCCAGTATGTGTATGAAAATAAACATATAAACAACCTGGAATGGTCCACGAATTGGCACTAAGTCTTCTTGTGTTAAGCACTTAATACCTAATAACACTGCGGTAGTTACTAGGCTTGAACGAACTACATAAGGTCGGTTTACCAAAAAAAAATAAAATTATTTCGATACACTACTCAAGAAGGTTGCGGGTGGTAGAACAGTTAAGGTCGCCCCTCAAGCAGCATCCTCACCATCATCGCCTTGTTCTCCTCGTCAAGGCTAAAGAAGAGATCCGCGTCCTCGCCGCTCGTACAGAGCCTTTTGGAAACGACCAGCTTATCTTCAACACTGAGGGAGGTCATCGTAATGAGCGCATCGAACACAGAATTCCGCTATTTCTTGGCATCCTGCTGATATCCAATGCTCCGGGCTATATCACCGAGACGACTGTCAGTCTTCTCACAAAACCCTTCAAGAAGGCGGTACATTCGCTCCTGCAGTGTATTCTGATCGCTCTCTGTCTTTCTTTTTCCACCTCGGGCAGAAGAGCTGCTATAGAAAGTCCTACGACTGATGGCCTCGCATTCAGCAGTTGGACTACCCTGGTCGGATGCTACCGGGCCATCGTTTCCTTGCTCATCCATATGCAAAGGGTTAGGGGGGAGGTCGTTGACCATGTCCGCAAATGCTAGCGCGTACTCACCGGTCGCCCGGTCCTTGCCAAAAATCTCGCACCAGTCACTGTACAGCAGCCATGATTTGAATCGCATGTTTTTCGCGCTTGCGTCCTCCTGCGAAAATATCCACATAGTTATGTAACTCAGAAATTGTTGCTCTAGCTGGACAAACACAACAAGTTACGGAAGCAGGTTTGAATTTTACTGCAGCATTTAAATGGTTCACACCCAAGCATGGGTCAACTATAGCCACAGTTATAAAATTGGATATCTTACTATACATCCGTCTACATATTTATATATATATACAAACTTATATGTATAAGTATATATATATATATATATATATATATGTATAAATATATGTATATATATATACTAATAAACAAAAATATAGTAATATATATATGTATAAATGATGAACTGGCTAGAAATATTGTTTTATAATTGATATATTCATCCCGATGGTCATTATTTTTACTATCTATAATGAGCTTATCATATTAGTATTCCAATTACTAGTATTCCTCAACATGATAAAGACATACTATGACTCTCAATTATTTTATTTTCCAGACTATCAATAATATCTTTAACATAGTTTCAACCAGTTCTGTCACTAGAACTAATTTTTACCGGACTACTAGAGATATACTCTCTCCTAATTTCTAGATCATGATGACACGTACACAACACCATACAATTCAGAATCCCATGCATTGCTAACATCCACTTGGGAATGTAGAACCGAACCTTAACGTACGGGTTCCAATGTGCATCGTCCTTCACCCCAACAGTGTTGCTTGTTTCATTCCACGAGAAGCCGAAACGGTTAAGCATCATCGTAAGCGAGCCATAGTGCTTGTTCCACACGTGAATCTTCGAGCTTATGTGCGGCTCCGCTCTAATGTCTGTACCCGGAAATACCCGGGCAATGGTTTGCTCGAGTAAATCAGTGTAGCCGCTCCGAAATCCGTTTTCACATTTCTAGCCACGCACCACGAGATCCTTCAAAGCACTTGCAAGCGCCTTCTCTTCGGCAGGGGTCCACACACGTCTGGTAGACATACCTGGGTTGGGCCTTCCAACGCTAGCGAATGAATCCATTCACACCTACAAATACAATATCGAGATATTGTTATTTTAACATTAAGATGTATGCAGGATACATGCCAGGACATTCCAGGTTTTCTCATTACTAAAATACAAACATGCAATATCCATATGTCATCATCGATATGGTTGGAGATAAATGTCGCAGCATACAAATAATTATGACGGAGGAAAACACAACCATGGAATTAGAATTCAATTCGTAATAATTAAACAAAGAGTTGCAGTTGAAATGAGGAATAAATTACGCGTTGAACAATTAGAAACTGAATTGTTCCTAATTAATAACTCTCGTATTTCTCTCCACTCATTGTATATATTCATAGCCAAATCATCCCTCCATTCTGCCCACTCTTCGGTGGGTTGAACTTGATCAACGAATTCAGACTGCTGCTCCTGAACTTGTTCATCAGCGGGATCGGGATCCTCTGCCTCCACCGGGTCTATTTCCATAGACGAACGAATGTAATTTTGTAGGAGACAGCATGCCATGATGATACGGTTCTGTGTTTCAATAGGGTAGAAAGCACTGCTTCGTAGGATCGCCCACCTCTGCTTCAACAAACCAAAAGTGCGTTCAATCACATTTTGTGCTCTCGCATGCCGTAAGTTGAATAACTCTTTGTAGTCTTGCGGACCAGAAGCATCGTTCGACAACTCTTTCAAATGATATCTAACTCCTCGATACGGGACCAGAAAACCCGGACCGTTAGCATACCCACAGTCACACAAATAGTAATTACCTGTAAAAGCACTTGTTAGTGAAATACATTATCACCTAATTAAATTGAAGTTCAGTGAAAGCTCAGCCATACCGGAAGGGACCCTTAGCCCGTTTGGCCTACAAATTGCATCACGCAACACCCGACTATCCGCTGCTGAACCCTCCTAACCGCTTAGTACGTAAGTAAACCGCATATCTCAATCACATACACCGAGCACGTTCATGGCTACTCCTCCTTTCCGAGTTCTGTAACGCGCCTGCATGGTCAATGGAACGCGTACCGAAATATAGGTTCCATCTAAGGCTCCTAAAAAACCCTACGATAAAGCAAATCATTCCGGTCATATTGTCACTGGTTCAACAACTAGGTTAAAATAACAGGAGCATTCGAAAGAACCGAAAAGGGGAATTTCATCAAGTGTATTTTGAGACAAGTGTTACCTTAAACCACCTCCATGTTTTGTCCGTGCACAACTCGTCCACCGGACTTAGTTCAAGTGCAAGAACAGTGTGCAATCTAAGAACCGCGTGAAGGATGCGGTTGAAATTAATGCTGATAGTGTGTCCAGACCGTAAGAAACTAAACTTCAATACAAAGTTTTCTTATGATGTGCTAACACAGACAAAAAAATCGCAACCATCTCACTAATCTGCACGTTCCGACTACTAACTTAACCGCCTACATTTTCAAGTAAAGCGCACAGCCGACCGAAGGCGTTTCTATCCATCCGTAGGTTGTCTATGCACGTCGTGTCGTCTACGTCAATGAGCCTGCGCATCAAGCTTATTTGTTCGGAGATCCTATCAGCCATCCTGTAATGAACTCTCCCACGGACGCATCGACGGCGGTGACGTCGTGGAGTAAGTAAGCTCAAATACAGATTCATTAAAGAAAACATTAAACTGACCAAACGTACTACTTCTTCGACGATAATCGCCACTTGCACATCCTCTTGCACATTGTCGATCCTAGACAGTAAAACTTAAGAGGAACAAGACGATGTCGGGAAGCGACTGCTATTTTGAGAATTCGCACTTTTCTACCTTTTCAACAGCACATAAAACCCAGACACTAATATAAACGGAAATACTGAATCAAACTGAAATTGAAAAAAAAAAGGAAAGGGAAAGGACCACAAACAAATCCATGACGGAATAGCGAAAAGAAACCTGGTGATGGGTTCGTCAAGAAAGACATGCATTCTGGAGCGTAGGTAGAGCCTTACATAACAGACCCTCGAGAGGTGAAGGACTATATATTAGCCCACTAATATATTGGGGAGACAGTTTGATAGACTCATAAAAATAGTCGTCAAGATTCAATCATTATAGCCGATTAATTGAGCAGACAAAACAATTTCTGCTGAACGAAACCAAATGAAATGGCAGATCTTACTGAAATGCGTCGAGGCCTTCCTGGTTGATTTCAGCGGTGCCGTCGAGTTTGATTTCCCGTCGCTGCCTGAGCTACCACCTCTCCGCACAAAGATGGGACAAATTCGAAAGGGGTGGAATTTTAGGGTTTGTCGATTGTTCAATGGGATTTACTTCCTCAGATCCAATGAGATGTAATTACACAAACCAGTACGGGCATTTTTGTCATTTCAAATCATTTTCTGGGGGCAAATTTGTAAATACACATCAATGATTAAGTGGGATAGATAAATCCCACCCCTCCCCCCGAGATTAGTTATCAATCGAATAAAGGTGTTTGTCACGGGCCTCGATATTTATCAAGGGCAATTGTATGGGAAACCAAATGTAAGATTACGGCAGATATCAGGCATTATCCAGTCCTATCACTCCAACCAAACTGGCCCTAAGAGCGTTCCTAAAACAGACATTGAAACCTGAAAAACTGGAATGTCTTCAAAGTGTGACAAGCAGAGCCTACCAATAATAATAATAACAATAATAATAATAATAATAAAACTGAGAATGTATTACCTGGACAATAACCATTGTTGTTGTTCCAACAAACTGAGAAGTATATAATATACTTGATAAGCTGTTTGCACTCAGGGCACTTCTTTCCGCATCTATCAACCACCGAACGTAAACATTTCTTATAATATCTTCAAAAACCACATAAGAAAATAATTCCTTCAGGCACATGACTAAGAACATGACTAAGAGTTTGTAATTCGAAACAGTTTAAATGATAACAAATACAAGTTAATGACAGAAAATACAGCAAACTAAGAGTTTGTAATTTAAATTACCAAGGTACAAAACATAGTGAAATATTGCAACCATCACAATACAATCAAAAGGAAAGCAACAATCATTTTTCCAATGAGTAGTTATTTAGGTTGGCTTAGTAAGTGCTTATTTTTAATATAAGCCCATCAACTTGCCTTGACTCGTCAAGATTGGTGTGGCTCTTTGTAACATTTCCTGTTTGTCTCAGAAACTCAATGAATGTATTGAAGACATCCATTTGCAGAATAATAAGATAATAAATCAAGTAGAACTCTTACAGTTGCATAGCCACTTGGTTGTCATTTCTTACCTTTACATTCTCTTTCCTTTCTTTGAACCTATCGATCAGCTTTGAACAAGCCTGAAGACAATGGTTTCATTCTTTATTATTCAACCAGCATAACAAAGAAGAAAAAAAAAAAAAGAGAATACAGATTAATAGATCTTATTTTCATAAAACAACTCCTTCGTAGTCTTATCCCCATGTCTCACATTTATTGTAACTAATCCCGCAACATTCACTCAAAATACTAATTTTTGTGTCAGTATAATCCAAACAATTAGAGCATAGAAAGTTCATTCGGAAAACACACAGGATACATGTAGGTTTGGTTTTGTTCAGGATATGGAATTGGTTAGGTGTTTGATTTGGGGTAAGTTAACCAAACATATCTTTAGTGTTTCTTACTCCTAACTGAAAAGAAAAAAAATATATACATACATATATATAAAATAAAAGTCAGGGACTAATACAAAATCGTCACTAGTCATTCATAGCTTGATTTATGGAAAAATAAAGCTCATATATATTTCTCATCTTTCTTTTCATTTTTTATTGCTGGAGTAAGGTTAGAGTTTACTCTTAAATGACATATGAAATAATGCAGTCTTCCAAATGGAAAATAATATGTGCTAAAGACATTGATATCAAAAATAAAGGCTACAAATATATAACTTTCACAGTAAAGGGTGCCCTAGCGTGAGATCAAATTCAATTCATTTAGGCATGAGGTCTTACTGGTCCTTGAAGCATATTATAAATTGTAAAACTCTATTATTAGAAAATTGCAGGATGCCTATGTTTGGATCATTAATACTAAAAAAGCTCTCAATATATACCTCCTCATATAATCTTGAGGGCATCTCAGGCCAAGAAACAATTAATGCGGCTAAGCACTTTGCAGCAGCTCTCCGAACTTTCCAGCTGACATCTTCATCATTTGTGTATTCATTAGCACTCTCACCACATGTAATAATATCAAACATTAGCACAAAATTTCTCAATAGATAAATAATTTCACAACATACCCGTCTTCCTCTTCTACATAACTTTCATCGTCTGTGTCTTCCTCTCTATGTTATCAGTGAAATCTGGATCATGGCTAAGAAAGTCCAAAGTAAGATGTAAAATTTGGTCACAGCAGGAAGAAATATCCCTGGGACACCTTAACAAAAAGCTCTCTAACGCCTGTAACATAAATTACATAACCTCAGGGGTAAAATCGAAGAATTAAGTCACAAAATGGAGCATAAATTCAGAATAAAGCCTCACGACAATGTTCACAACACAATCACTTAGATAAAACAGTACCATGTGTCCAAGTACCTACAAGCTATACTCACGAAGCTCTTCATCATTTTTCGATGCATTATTACGTAGTTAATTAGAATGGGAACTGCATCTCCAAGGTGTGGACCAAAGCAATAGCCAACAACACGACTAAAAAAACAAAAACCACAGTCATTCTCTGTATGAATCCTCATCGGCGGGTAAGAAGTAGAAAAAGATCCCATATTAAAATGCATTGTGGGATCCTGGGTGAGCATTAATAACGATCCAAGCTGAAAATATAAACTTCCTCAAAAATCTACAGGAGATGTAGCTATAATTATTCTTCCCCTACGTGAGTGGACATATAACAAACAATGTCTGATCCAAAACTATAATAAAATTAAGTCTCTACAACAACAAAAAATGAATCCAACAGAACAAACCAGCATATAGTTTGACGTACGCAATGAAAACTTTGAGTCAGCAACTAAATAAATAGCAACTGTTCATGAACCGCTTAACTTCACATCTTACCTTAAAGCACCAACCATTTGAATGTTTGTGCGCGTAATTTCAGATTTTGTCCTCTGGTTTTTCAAAAGCCGAACAACTTCAACTGTAGCCTTTGCCAGCAAATCATCTGATAAGATCGAAGCGAGTGATGCTGGATCAGAAGTTCCAAATTAGAATATCAATGGATTAGCAGGTCATTGGATAAACAAAAGGAAAAGACTATCTTAGGAATCTTTTATGTTCAGTATATCCTACCAACACACGAGATAGTTTTCTTTTTAACACTGGCTTGATTTGTATTCAACTGGGGCAAAGCACCTAATAATACTTCATGATCCCATGCCATTAGATTACCATATTTGTGAAGAACTTCACAAAGAATATCAAGGCATTCACATTTGATCTTGTGCTCATTCCCTACGGAGAAGAAATAAAAATGAGTTTCAGGATAAGGAAAAAAAAGTGAATTTGAGAAAGAACAAAAAACATTGTTAAAAGCAAAAATAAATGTTGTGAAAAAACATTCAAAAAGAGACGTTAAAATAATCTAACAACAAATATAGTGACCAGGTTTGAAATCCTAATGCATCATGTTTATGTTATTCTTATGAGCCCCATCAAATCAATCTTGCTATTTTTACAACAGTCATATACCTATAATAAACATATAACTTGCTCAATGCAAAAAAACCAACATGTTGATAAATTGTAACTTTACATGACACTCCAATCTAAAAATAACACCAAACAAAGAGCTGTTCAACAAAAATATAAAATATAAAAAACTACAAAAATCATAAAATTATCGATATAACTCCGAACTATAGCAATCACTCTTTAGAACCCAAAAATGTACAAATTACTGCAAGAAACGAAAAATAAATTGAGATAAACTCTCTTATAAAATTTATGTCCAGAGATGCAAAAAAATAAAATAAACTGAGAAAATGAAATTTTATCATTTTCGGCGAATGACTATGTAATTAAAATACACATGTGACAGTTGAAAAGAAAAAAAAAGATGCAGCAAAAACTATAAAACAATAAGAAGAAAGAAAGAAAGAAAATGAAGCAAAAAAGAAAAAAAAAAGAAAGAAAGAAAGAAAGAAAAAAGCATTAAAAAATGAAAATACAAAAAGAAAAGGAGAAGAAAAACATACTGAACAATGCCAAGTCCTGCAATTTGACAACAATGGGAAATGCAACAAACAGAAAAATGCAATTGTAAAAATAACTCCAACTATACTGATATTTTTGGATGCGGTATTAGGAAGAAAAATTTGACTTCACCTCAACATAAAATCCATAAACTCACACATTAAAAATTCAAAAACAAATAAAATTCATAAAACCTCCTACTCTAACAAATAGATCCAAGCCAATAACAAATAAATTTAATGTCTATAACATAATGAAAAAAATGGCAAACATTTGCAGAAAATCAAACAAAAACAAACGAAAGAACGAGAAGAATTATACCAAGTACACAACTAAGAAATATATATTTGATGAATGATTGTTCAGGAAATGACCGGGTGGTTAGTCCTATGAAGTTTAGTACCTGCAAAATGAGATAATGGGTAAATACGACTGTGAAATCCATTCGTAAAAGAAATATGAAATCGATTCAAAAAAGATGGGCAGTGATGTGTTACTTCAAGAAAAATTCGAAATCCGTTAAAATCATAATTTGGAACAACAAAAATATGAACAAAACAAACATTGGGAAAATGGTGAACAAAAATCGGAAATGTACCCGAACCCTTCGCCAGGACCCTCGACGCTCGGCCCGTTGGTTTCCCGTCGATCTACTTCCATGGCGCCGGTTCGATCGAAAATCGCAACACAGCATGTCCCTATCACATCATTCGCCAGAGTTAGGGGTTTCAAACCATAAATATCCAGAAATTAACAAAAAATCGGAAGAAAAACAAACCTCCAAGACAACCTTATGAGAAATTATGAGTTGTTGGTCGGAACCGTACAAAATCATGGTTGGCCGCTGCTCAAGACGACGATGGGAGGTCGGAGAAGACAAGTCTTCGACGAGGGAGATTCTTGATTTGGGATAAAGGCTCCCTAAGAAATAGCTGCACTGGCAGTAGGGCAAATTGAACGAGTAGGGCAAGAAAGAACAAAGAAAAATAAAACTTTATTACATTCCAGAACATCTTTAGGAAAGACGTTCTAAATAATTCTATATACTAGAACTTCTTTTTAAAATATGTTCTAAATAATTGCATATACCAAAATGTCTTTTGTAAAGGCGTTCTAGATATTGAATATACCAGAACGTCTTTTTTAAAGGCGTTCTAGATATTGAATATACGAGAAGTCTTTTTTAATGGCGTTCTAGTATATGACTTTTTTATTACAAAAATACCACCAATGACATTCTAGAACGTAGTTGCCTGAGTCGTTCTGGAATGTTGTTCCTGCACTAGTGTTTGTCATACTTTACCTACATATTGTAAAAACCTAGATGTAAAAAAAAAAAAATCACGTGTGATACTTTAACAGTCTTTTATGATACTTTAACAATATTTTGTGATACTTTAATTATATTTTGTGATACTAAAATTATCAAAAATTCATGTAAAAATATAAATTGAATTAAAACATATCATATTTTATTTACACATCTATTTATTTTAATTAACGTGTCATACATGATTTGTTAAACTATTAAAAAATAGTTAAAGTATCACATATCTCTATAATTTAATTTATATTTTTACCATTTTACATTGAGGTAATTAAAGTATCACAAAAGGCTATTTACATATCATAAAATATAGTTAAAGTTTCACATATTTTCTGATACTTTTACTGCAATTTGTAATACTCGATATATTTACTTAATGTGATTTCAATGTGATTAATTAGAAATGTTTGTGATAATTTCAATAGTTATTGGGATACATTAAGCTAATTTTGTGATACGTTTACTGAGCATGAATACAATACTTTCAAAATAATTTTTTTGTGATACTTTTATTGTGTTTTGTGATACATTAAATAAGTATTGTGATATTTTTTCTGAAAGTAGTGTAAGTTACAAATATGATGCTTTAAGTTGTTTTGAAATTAACTTATAAATAAATTGTACTCAAATCAAAATCCAAACAACATTCATATGGTGTGTAGAATTAAGGGTTAAAGCGTGGAATATGACATTTCAATGATCATTTATTAAAAATTCATGTACAAAATCTCAACACGTTCAAAACACAAAACTTAAAAGTAACACAACCAATACAAAGCGAAAAATAGCAAACAAGAGCAGCAATCAGATAGCGGAAAGCGAGTAGGAAAAAGTGCTTAGCTTTTATTCCCAAAAATCAGTTCGAATCGGCCTTGACCGGACCCTTTTACAGGTGCTTGATTAATAGATACAAGCTTTCTCTCTCTAGAACTCTCTATGTTCCTCTCCCTAAAAAATTGGGGATCATTCTCACTCTCTTGGAGAGGCTATTTATAGTTTTCCTTCCAAACCCTAATTGGACACGTGTCACCACCTCAGTGGACACCGACTTACTTGGCCCATAAGCCAGACAAAAAACCCTAACCCTAATTGGACACCTGTCGCTCTCCCATTGGTTCTACGTAGATTCTGCTCATGTGTTCACCGACTTAGTGTCGACCTCAGATATTTCCCGCCGACCTAATGCCGACCTCAGATATTTTCCTCCTCGAACGGATCAAGAGACGCCAGCCTAATACTTCAGTTCATCATTTTAAGATCGACAACCGACCGAAAGTGAACTGATCATTCCGCGCACGCGTCGGAAGAGCTCATCCTACTCGGCACCTTCTCTTCAATGTCGGAACCCTTCGTTGGCCGATGGGACCTAGTTGAATGCGTCGCCAAGCTCGGCTAGCCGCTCTTGGCAGCTCGGCAGGGGAGCTCGCCAGCTCTCGGCAGGCTATGCGTCAGCTCTCGGGAACTCGGCAGGGGAGCTCGCCAGCTCCCGACAGGCTGTGCGTTAGATCTCGAAAACTCGGCGGGGGAGCTCAGCAGCTCGGCGGAGGAGCTCGCCAGCTCTTGGCAGGTTGTGCGTCAGCTCTCAGCAACTCGGTGGGGGAGCTCATCAACTCTCGGCAGGCTGTGCGTCAGCTCTTGGCAACTTGACAGGGGAGCTCGGTAGCTCGGCGGAGGAGCTCGCCAGCTCTCGACAGGTTGTGCGTCATCTTTTGGCAACTTGGCGGGGGAGCTCGGAAGCTCGGCGGAGGAGCTCGAGCTCTGGGTAACTCGGCGGAGTAGCTCGCCAGCTCTAAGCAGGCTGTGTGTCAGCTCTCGAAAACTCGGCGGGGGAGCTCGGCAGCTAGGCGGAGGAAGCTCGCCAGCTCTCGGTAGGCTGTGCGTCAACTCTCGGCAACTTGGCAGGGGAGCTCGGCAGCTCGACGGAGGAGCTCGCCAGCTCGGTAGGGGAGCTCGCCAGCTCTCGGCAGGCTGTGCGTCAGCTCTCGGCAACTTGGCGAGGGAGCTCTGCAGCTCGGTGGATGAGCTCGCCATCTCTTGGCAGCTCGGCGGAGGAGGTTGGCCAGCTCTCAGTAGGCTGTGCGTCATCTCTCGACAACTCGGCGGGGGAGCTCGCCAGCTCGACGGAGGAGCTCGCCAGCTCTCGGCAGGCTGGCATTGGCGCTCGGCGTCGGTCCACGGTGGTAGTCAACGACGTGACTAAGCTCAGCAGTTCGGCAGGTCGGCAGCTCGACGCTTCTTGATCGGAAGGCTCTACTCGGTGAGTCACCTGGTAGGACTCGGCAGGCCGCGCATGGGCTTTCGGCTGCTCGGCGCTTCCTGCTCGGTAGGCTTTGCTCTGCGGGTTGCCTGGCAGGACTCGGTAGGCCGCGCGTGAGCTTTTAGCTTCTCGGCCCTTCCTGTTCGCCGTCAGCCGATGGTAACTTGGGTCGATATGGGGAGTTCTTCCAGTTTCATTAAGCGAACTGGCTTGGCTCTTTTCCAGGCCTTCAGGACAGTATCGACCATCAAGATACCTAAAGAACTTTAGTGGACTCATTTTCTTCGCATCCTCCTTGAGAGGACCCTCCGTTTACTATTATATCAAAACATATTCAATCATCAAACTAAAAATCTCAAACTGCAGGCTATTATCAGACCCAAGGGTTTTGGGTAATGTGCCGTGAATCCCCTGTCTCTTAACATAAAAAATCCAATAAGCCACAAATAAATAATCAAATGCCAAGATTAAACTTCTCAAACATCCAAAGTAATTGCAAAAAAGAAACAATCTTAAAGGATGTCTGATTTATTTTCTTTGGCTGGGCGTAAACGACTCGGAAAGGGAACTTTGTCTTTAATAGTAGGTGCTAGCTGCCTTGGTTGTTGATTTGGAGATTGGGTGGAGTCATCGACTGTGGTGGGTGGATTTGGAAGCTTCCCTTTTAAAGAACCCGGAATATAAGGATTTGGTGACTTATGCATTTGGTCCACCGGTTTGGGGTCGTCATCCTTTGGTGATTCCGTAGTTGGGATTTTCGTCCTCTCCTCTTCCTTTTCCTCGATTCCGTTATCTACCTTCTTTCCGCTTCGTAAGATGTGGACAGCTGAAGCTTGCTCCGGTTGGCTCGGCAATTTTCCTTTCTTATTTTCTTCCTTCGCCATAGAAGTTGCCATTTGGCCCATGATTTTTTCTAAATTCTTCACACTTTTGGAGAGGTCACTCAGAACTTCTCCCTACTTATTAACTTGCGTAGTTAGATTGGTGAGTCCATCTCTATTTCTGATAGTCTCGGTGACTTGGTTTTGCTGCCAAATTAACAGTTGATCGTGTGGTTGTATCGGAGTAGGTGTTGGCCCGGATGGTGGTGGTTTATTTGGTGTTGGCGGTGGTGAATCAGTTTGTGTGGGGGCGAAATGTGAATTCCCTGGCCCCCATTTTAAGTAAGGAGAATTACGTTGCTCGTTGAATTTCATTGGAGGTCTCTGCTCATAGGTTGGAAGGTCTTGGTGGTGCAATTGATCCTTTATGGCGTACGCTTCGGCCTCGCATTCGTCGTAATACACCATTTTGCATGTGTCCACCAAATGCCCTTGCTCCCCACAGCGGTTGCATGTCTCAACGGTTTCGTTGCTTCGTTAACTCTTATCTTTCTTGGTCGAGAGCTCGTTTGCCTCGACTTCTCACTCATCTTTTCAAACAGTTGCTTCGCCTCCGTTGCTGTCAAATTTCCAAAGTCTCCTCCAGCAGCTACTTCTACGTTGTTCTTATAGGAGTCCAAAAGCCCTTCGTATAATAGTTGGTTTACCATTCTCGGAGAATTGTGATTATGTGGGCAAACTTGCAACAATGATTTGAAACGTTCCCATGCCTCATGAAGAAACTCCCCATATTGCTGGACAAAGTTAGCTATTTGTCTCCTAATGTGGCCCGTCATCTGTGCTGAATAATACTGATTTATGAATTTATCGCTAACCATGGGCCAGTCGATCAGAGATCTCGAATCTAGTGATAGTAGCCAAGATTTGGCTTTATCCTTCATACAGTTTGGAAAGCACACCATTTGAAGGTCTTCGTGATAAAGTACCGGAGATGGAGTACTACAAACTTCAGCATAAAATTCCTTGAGAAAAGTCAGTGGGTCTTCGTTGGCGAGGCCATGAAATGTCGGGAGGTTGTTGTTTATATGAGGTTTCAGCTCGAAGTCTCTTGCAGTTCTACCCAACACAATGGCAGAGCTATAGGGACAAACTTGAGCAGTCGTGCACTCTCTTTGTCTTAGCTCGCACGCCTCCCATTGGTGTCTCTCTTTGTTATTGGGCCTCGCGTAGTCTCTATCATACTCGTTCCTCTCATTGTAGTGGTTATTAGCGAGCCAGTCGTCAACCTGCTCGTTTCCATGGTAAGATCTCTCAGAATAGTTTCTTTGTCGTGGTGGTGGCGATTTCTATTTCCTCCTCCTCGCTCTTAATTCTGGCCCATCATATTCCGTTGAATATTCTCCCAGTACTCTCGAGGTTGCGCCGGTCCATTGGGGTGAATTGGTTCACTCCCGTATATGTTTATTTGTCGTATAGGTGGGTTCCTTTGTGGTTGATCATTTTCGTTGTTGTGGACAGGATTGTTTATCCTCAACATCGTTTGAGGAACCAGATCACAAACAAAATCAGTGGTGGCAGACGATCCGCTTTCGGATATGTGAGGAGGTCTCGCTTGATTGGAACGATGAATATTGTCGATGAATGGTGCAAGTTCGGGTCTAAGTGATCTTCAACCTTGCATACACTTAACAGCAAGTTAAACGCATCGACTAGAGAAAATAATTATACAAATAGACATCTAAAAATAAAATGAACAAACATATTATTGAAACATTTGCTATGTTCCCCGGCAACGGCCCTAATTTTTGATTCAAGCCTTTGTGTTGCCTACTTATAAATTTTTATCGGTAATTCAATAGCTTGCCCGCAAGAGAACGGGGTCGCGTGTAGGTTGGCAAAGCTGACTCGAGTCGTCTCTCGAAGAACATACAATTGGGATCTCAAATAGTCTGTTCAATCACAAGTAACACGAAATACTTATACAAATTGGGGGGGGGGGGGAGGGTTTGATTGTTTTGATTATCTAAGGAATTAAAACGCATGAACATTAATTAAAACTAAGTAATCTAATTTAGCAACTAGAACATGTAGATTTGAGAATTAATCTAAGTACTCAAGCATGATCAACTAGCATAATTGAAAAGCAATCATCTAAAGCACAAGATAAACGGAATGAATTATCTAGCATGAACAATAACCAAACATAAATTAAACTAAGATTACAAATCCAAATAACAGTAGTTTCTAGGGTTTGAAGTATAAAATAATTTAAGAACAATAATTGAAAAGCAACTACTTAATTGAATAAATTAAACTATGAAAGCAAATAAAGAGTTTAGAATACTTATTTAAACTAAGAATTGCAGTAAAATCTCCAGCTAATCCGGAGAGGTTGCGCGAATCTTGGCCTAGAATCGAATCAAGAATTAATGGGTTGTACTCGGAATTTGTGACTCTTTATTCTTCGAACTTGATCCTCGACGTTGTTATGGAACGTAAGGTGCATTGTTTAAGAGGTGTAGGAGCGTAAATAGGGTCGTAGTGGTGTATCATGGATATATGGGACAGACTTGGAGAAGGGCTTTTTATAGTTTTCCCTTGGCTTGGAGTATAAGAAACCCTAAAATACGTAACTGGGCCGTCACGTCGACGTCGCATCGACCGACGCGAGCTGGGGCTCGGCGTCGACTCGCTCGGCGTTGACGCGTCTGGTGTGCTCGCATCGACAGGACACGGGCGTCGACCGACGCGGTTATAAATCGACGTTTCAGAGAATTACGTCGACTTGTGCGTCGACAGACGCACCTTGGATCGACGCTTTAGAGAGTTACGTCGTCTTGGCGTCGACCTAGCATCGAACGACGTGGGCAGAGTCGCGTCGATGGAGCATCGACGCCTGCATCGATCGACGCAACTTGCTGCACGTCTTGTTCTCTCGATATTTCTGCTACTCCTTCATCGGAAAGCTCGTTCTCAATTCTCGAACATCAGAATTCATTCATTTATGCGTCGAACTCTTCCGATTACTTAGTTGTAAGGTGAAAAAGAACAAATAATAACATATTCTTACTTATTACGATCAAAATAAGGTGAAATAAGCTGGAAGTATAAAAATACGGAATTACGCTTAAACTATCCAACTTTTACCAAAAAAAAAATAGAAAAACGAACTAAAAAGTTAATAAAAACAAGGACAAATATGTGCTAATCAATCCACTAAACAGACATGTATAGCCCGATCCACCATGGAATCTGAGTTTATCGCTTTGGACAAAGCAGGTAAAGAAGCAGAATGGCTTCGTAACTTTTTGGAAGATATTCCATGTTGGGAGAAACCCGTGCCGCCGATTATGCTTCACTGCGATAGTCAAGCTGCTATTGGAAGGGCAAGAAGTGGTTTGTATAACGATAAGTCTCAACATATTCGTCGTATACATAACACCGTAAGACATTTGTTATTGAGTGAGATTATCTCACTTGACTACGTAAGGTCGATAGATAATCTAGCGGATCCATTCACAAAAAACATAGCTCGAGATCAGATGTATAAGTTGCTTTAAGGAATGAGAGTGAAATCCACATCTTAAAGATGATTGTAGTGGAAACCCAACCATGATGAGTGGAGATCCCACAAACTTGGTTCAATGGGAAAACTAAACTATAAAAATTTGGGTAAGTAAAACTCTACGACCCTATTCCCTAACGGTAAAAGTAGAGTTTTTAATCTGTCACGTGGTGAGGATAAATCTCTGATTTTTAATAATTCTTGTGCAGGTCTTTGACTTGAGTATGACAAAATACTCATTTTAAGAATCACCTATGTAAGCGAGAGGTGAGGGCCGCTTCTACTGATTGCTTATGAATCCAAAGAAGTTGTCCATGGCCAGAAACGGGCACAAAACGTGAGAGCAGAAGAATTATGAGACCTTAGTGGGTTGGTACTATTGTCTTGTATACACAAAGGTGAATAGTTTAAGAATTATGTCACTAATCCACCGGTATACTCGGTAATATTAACTAAGGAGGTTTCAAGGCCACAAACCACCTGTCCTTATTCTCTATTGTCTCTTAAGGACTGAGCTATGTATCTGCATTCATGTTTTTCATTTTTGGAGTTTCTCACTCATGTGGGGGATTTTTGGTAAATTGTATTTATTCTATTTAATGGTATAGCGAAAATTCGTGTTAACGAATTTTATAGGCTCGATCTACGTGTCGTGTAGTTAATCGTAACTTTTTGAATTTCTCAAATCCAATTATTGGTGAGTGAGAAATAATGATTTGAAGTTGAATGGTTGCTAAAGTGTTTTATTGTTTATCCCACATTAAATATTAATCAATGTGGAATGGAGTTTAAAAATGATTACATTTCATTAATGAACATCAAGTGGACCAGCGGGTGTTGTGGACTTTGTGTGAACAAAGCTCACGCGGGCTCTTGGACTTGGGTTCGCTTGTCCGCCTTCGGCGGAGTCGAGCTCGGACCCGGACCTTGGTCCTTGGGTCTTGGGCAATTGGTGCGAATCGGCTGGTTCGATTGAGGTGGTTCGTATGGGTCCTGGTTCAACCCATACTACCTTTTTTGTTGCGTACGTCTTGAATGTACACGCACCTGAGAAGCCGTTTGAACTCCTGACCATTACGAAAACGGTAAGCACACTACTGACCATCTGACCGTTCAGGTCCGTTTCCAAATGTACGAAAACAACATGCATTGCATGTACATGCTGTACCTGTCCAGGTTCATGCTGCCTGTTTTGAACGACTTAATGATGCCTTTAAGCACGTCATTAAGTTGGCTGGTGTTACTTTCCCCGTTGGAACCCCTATATAAGGGTGAGATGCTCCAGTTCACAACATACCTGAAACACCTGCAAAACCACAGAACATACATACATTGCATTCAGCTTCTACACTGTTTTCATTTCTTTTTCGGTAGTTCAGTCCATATTCATTCTGTTAGCCGGAGCTCTGGTATTTATGGTGCTGTAATACCAGAGACGAAATCTTTTTATCTTTTGCGACGAATTGCCAAAATCGAAGGGCACTATCGGGACAATTTCGTCTTGCGAACAGAGTTCTTACTTGACTCGACTTATTATAATATTTTCAGTTCTTTTTTCCAGTTTTCGAGATATACATAGATTACCTGTTCGTGCTCGTTGTATTTCTAACAGATCTTCTATTACAGCCCAGCAAGTCATTGCTAAAATTACTCTTTTGATTATAATAATTAGCCTTCCCGGCAGTTGTGGATAGTACATGCCCAAAAACTGCGTCGCTTCACTCTCTGGTAACTCCATTTTTATAATTTACTAGCTCTCCAATCTCAACTAGGGAACTAGCAACTGCCGCAGCTAATTAATAGTTCCGTGGACCTGATTTCCCGGATAAGATTTGTTCAATCGCCAATGGCTATCAAAAAAAAGAAAAAAGAAAAAAGAAAAAAAAATGTAATTAAACATCATTTTCATGCTTACAGATTAATAAAAATTACTGTAAAACCTCTTTTACTTTCTCGATTTGCACATTTCCAGATTCTTGTTTTTAATCTTGAATTGCATCTCCAAACATATTTACTCTTACTTTAATTAGGATGGTAAATACACACAAACAAAAATACCTCTTTTGATGCAAGTGAAAATATGATAAAGAAAACAAAATTTTTGATATTTACACCTCCCCCATTTATTAAGTATACCCCGTTTTACTAATGTATATAATCTTTATTGCAGAAATACCCTTCAATATTATATTAACTATGATTACTCTATTTAACTATTTGTTTCCTCCTATTCACCTTGTTGGGCAGAATTAAATGAATAATATAAATTTATTTAGAAATTGATAAAATAATAAAAGTATAAGAAAATTTTTAAAAAAGAAAAGAAAAAAAAGGGGGATCGAGACGCTTTTGGTAACAGTGTCCCGCTAATAAAAATAAAGAAAAAAAATTCAAAGTAGGAAGCATTTGGCAACCGCGTCCCGAACTGTTCAATCCATTATAAAAATTATGGGGCCAAATTGAAAAAAATAATTTAATAAAATGCCGGACGCTGGTTCACTAGCATCCCGGGGTCAATTATAAAAAAAAAAAAAAAAAAAGGCAATTCCGGAACGATGATGGCATGAACGTTCCAACCCAATTTGTAAATACCAAAATACACAAAATACTTGACGCAATTCTATGGGAGATAATACAACAAATACCACGCGGAGAGGTTTCTTTTATTTTTATTTAAATTCTAAAATATGATACAACAAAATAACAATATACAAAATTGATTTTTCTTTTTTCAAATGCACCACATGAGGGACGCGGATGTCATGTCAAATCAAATAAAACAAAGGATGTTATTAAAAAATTCAAACAAAATATATTTTAAAATCTTAAATAAAAATAATAAATAAAAGAAACATGTGCCCGTGTGTTTTGTTGTATCATATTTTAATATTTTAAATAAAAATAATAAATAAAAGAAACCTGCTCGTGAAACTAAGCGTATAGTGGTATTGTATCATCTCCATGCTTCAACTATTTTGTGTATTTTGATATTTATAAATTGAACCGAGAAATTAGTGGCAACAGCGTTTTAGATATTTATTAATTTCTTTTTCAATTTAACCTCATAATCTTCATGGATTGAAAAAATCCGAGACGCGGTTACCAAACGCGTCCTGTTTTGATTTTTTTTTCACTTGTATTATTTTATCGATTTCTCAATATATTTGTATTATTTATTTAATTTTGCCCTACTTTTTTCTAATCATTCCCACTCTTATCATTCTTTTAGCCCAAATTGAAATTCCTGAAGAAGAAATGGGAATTGGGTTTGCACTCAATTTTGGGATGGCACTCTAGAGTTTGCACTTAATTTTTCTAATGAGTTCCGCTGATTTTTTTCTCATATTTTCGGCTATCGGTATTTCCTGCTTATGATAATTTGAATTAAGAAAAAAAAAGACATAAAAGAAAATTACAGACTCACATTAATTAAAGACAAACATATGTGTTAGGCCAAATTGATGGGTCATGACCTATTAAGCCATATGACCCGATACTATAATGTTGGTTTTTGTAATGT
The DNA here is from genome assembly GCA_014905375.1 of Phtheirospermum japonicum. Classification (NCBI taxonomy): domain Eukaryota; kingdom Viridiplantae; phylum Streptophyta; class Magnoliopsida; order Lamiales; family Orobanchaceae; genus Phtheirospermum; species Phtheirospermum japonicum. The sequence continues at coordinate 695,929 of BMAC01000758.1, forward strand.
GATATATTGATTTTTGTATTCGAAAGTATTGAATTTTCATAAAACTACTCTGACCCGTGCTATGATGTATTGGTTTTTATATTATAATTTATGAACTTTTGTACTATGATATATTGGTTGATATTTTGGTACAGATGATTTGTAAATTCATTCTGATAATATTGTTGCCCTTAACTAAAATATGGAGGTGCCGAAAAATAAGTTGGCTCCAGTTATTCTACATCTGTTATGTGAGAATAATTATTCTTAGATTGATTTTAAGGGAAAAATAAAAGAATACTAAAAATGGGTTATGGCTGATTTTACCATCTTTGATTAGATGCAAGATGGACGAATTCGTACAAAAATATACGTTTAAGAAATGAGGTATACTTAAGGGAAAAAAAAATGGGGGTATATATTGCAAGGAGAAGTGTATGCTAACTAAGACTTGGGCAGTACTTTATATTTTAACTGGTCAAAAGCAGAAATTCACTCATCACCAACGATTAATTACCATATTATAAAAATGCCATTTGTCTTTCTTCTTCCATTTCTTTTTTAACATTATAAATACTCATACGTCGACGAAGTTCTAAATCATTAATCAAAATAATATTCATCTTACATACAAACCATACCAAAAGCTTTTTAGTTCTTTCATATCTACAATTTTAGTGAAGATGTCGAGTGCTCAATTCAATGCAGGCCAGACTCATGGCCAGGCTCAGGTATTCTTACAAGCATAGGCACCAGCTGAGCCGTGTTGATATTTATTTATGGCAATGCACGTGGGTGCATCTAGTCTCATCACCCTTAAGAATTTTATTATTTAATTATAAGTAATAATATATGACAATTATATACCATGATATGATATGTGTCATTTATATATAATAATATGTGACAAAAAAATAGAATTTATGGTTTATTTTTTTATTTTAAAATTTAATTTTCCATTTCATAATTATTATTAAAAAAACCATATATTCATACTTTTTTTTTCAACCATATATTCATACCTAATGTTGAAGCACTAGACCTTTTGTTCCATTTTATTTTCCGAATATCACATAACCTAGTGAATCATATATCTAAAGTATGTATGTAAAATTGTCCCCAAAATATTTCGTTGTCTCACTTCATTCCTAAACTTCCTAAACTATTTGACTATTACACTTAATTCCCTAAAACCATTCAAAAGTCGATACATGTCCACAGGAGCGGAACCACCCATGGCTTGGAATGAGCTCTAGCCCAGTTTTGTGTTTTTTTATTTCATGTAATTTTTACCTTTATTTTTAATTCAACCAAGGTTACAATTTCATCTGAACCCATTAGCTTAGTCCATAAATAATATTCAGACCACTATAATTATTTTTCTTGACTACGAGTTGTGTGTGCACAGAAACGCACATTTCAAGGGTGCAGTGGAACTAAAAAATTTGGGGGTAACATGCAGACAATCACATTTAGTTGCGAGTCCATTATTAACACAAAGGGCAAAGTGACACAAACAGTGGAAACAGTCACATTTAGTTCAGTGGTCTAGTCTAATTTTGTCGGCTAATAATTATAATAATAGCGATGAGCCGGATATGCAGGGTAAGACAGAGGAATGGGTTGAATCAGCTAAGAGCACAGCAAATGCGGCCCATGATAAGGCCTGCAATGCCGCTGGGAAAACCCAAATGGAAACCCAAAGAAGCAAGGAGGAAAATGCTGGCTTCCTTCAGCAGGTACACTTCTCTTTTATTACACTTCACTCCTCACAAAATGCAGATATTAAATTAACACCAACTTTACCTTTCCTTTGTTTTCCTATATACAGACCGGGGAGCAAGTGGTTAACATGGCTCAAGGCGCCATTGATGGTGTGAAGAACACTTTTGGAATGGGCGACAAGAAGTGAAAGAAACAATTAGGCCGGCATTATAATGTTGTGCGCGTTAATTTCGGTTTTTTTTTTTCTTGATTCTTTGGACTATATTATACAACATCGGTTACAAGATGTAATAAGAGTTGTAGCAATCTTATGCTATGGTGAGATTCTTAGATTGTATTAGGTTATTAAGATTTTTTTTTTTTAATTTACCGCTTTAAACTCTCTTTGTCAGGCCGGATTAACGAATCATTCATTAGATTCTTAATATTGCGAAGTCCTCTATAATGATAACTTTTTTTGGGGGAGGGGGAACGAAGCTGTTTGTGTTTTTCTAAATTCTTTAGTATTTATTGTTGAGAATTTTATTCTTGCCAATATTTTCTTGTTTAGTTATTTATGTGCTCAAAATAAATTAGGATACTAGATTTGTTTTTTAGATTGTGTTTGGAATTTTATTTAGTTTCTATATTGTGTTTAGGACTAGTTTACCAAGTTTAGAATTTTTCTTGTCTATTTAAGACAAGAAGAAGGACGACTTTCACACACGACTTGGACGAGAACAACGAGAGAAAGACGCAGCAACAAAGCAAGAACAAGAATAACACAAGCACGTAGAAGACTTGAGGTTCAAAACACGGACATTCTCGAAGTTGCGTAACCAACGGAAAAGATTATCACAAGCGTCGTCACAAGTATTTTAGTATCAAGTGTTGATTCTAGTTTTTTTCATATATTACTTTATAATTTTGTATTCGATCTTGAACAATTAAAGTAATATAGTTTTCGAGTTTGTATACCCAAGTTCGTAAGCACATATGCTTACGGACGAAATTTAAATTGTTGTGTTCATTTATTTTTATTATTCTGCTGCTTTTATTGGGAAAATTACTTTTTTGGTCTATTATATTGTCCATTTTCCAATTTTGGACCAAGATATTGTCTACTATCAAAACACATACACGAAATTGGCAAAATCATCAAAAAAGCTACAAAATTATCCAATCCGGGCTTGATGGCTGACGTGGCAGGATCCAATCTTTATTTATCAATTTTTATTTAATTTTAATGCAGAAAAAAAACACTGAACTACCCAAACTACTCCCAAACCCTTCACATAAAAGAAGAGCAGTTTCACTTTCTTTCCAGAGAAAGCCTCCTTATCACACATAATAAATAGCATAAAAATTACAATTCACAACTCCATGTAAAATGTATGTGTAGAAGATCTTATATACATCGTGTAAAAATGTTAATAGCAGATTTCAACTCCATAGTGTTTGTCATTAACAAATTGTGGCATATCTCAAATCAAATAAGATCCTGGAATTGCCAATCATAAGAAAATAAATATGTTTGTGTTATAATCTCTGCAAATAAAAAACAACCAAGTATATAAAGATTAAATCACTTGCAACTCTTACTGAGATACTCAGAAACCCCCTCATATAACTAATATCAGAGAACACGGAGACAAGCAACACAATAAAAATAAAAATGAACGCGGAAATCAATCAATTGTTTATTTAACCAAGGTGCAGTGTAAGGGAAAACTATATAGAGTTTGGATATTTACAATTTGAAACAAATCCTCAAACAATACACACTTTTTCTAACCCCACCAAACAACGAAAGCCTAATCCTCTCAACATACCCATTCCCGGTCATCAAGTGCCGCCAACCAAAGAATATTCCGGCGAGGAGCAGCATTTTCGGGGCGTGAGGCGGCGGCCGTGGGGCAAGTTCGTGGCGGAGATACGCGACCCGACCCGGAAGGGAAGCCGGGTCTGGCTCGGCACATTCGACATGGCGGCGGAGGCGCGCGCGGGCCTACGACGCGGCGGCGTTTAGGCTGAGAGGGGAGGAAAGCTATACTGAACTTCGCGCTTGAGATCCGAAGCTCAGGCACCGAGGCGGCAGAGGCTAGTTGTCGGAAAGGGGAGGGAGGGCGGCGAGGGTGATGAGAGGGAGAGGAGAATTGAGCTAATCGCAATGAAATTGAGGAGAATTGGGACGAGAAGAGGGTTTGATGGTTTGAAGGGTTTGGGGGTAGTTTAGGTAGTTCAGTTTTTTTTTTCTGCATTAAAATTAAAGAAAAATTGATAAATAAAGATTTGATCCTGCCACGTCAGCCATCAAACTCGAATTGGATAATTTATTACCCTTTTTTGATGATTTTGCCAATTTCGTGTATGTGTCTTGATAGTGGACAATAGGTTAATTTCATTTTTGGTACATTATGTTGGCCATTTTCCAGAAAAGGTACGTCATGTTGGCCAGCATCAAACTACATACATTATGTTGGCAAATTCATCAAATTTAGTATAAAAA
>BMAC01000758.1:704503-716879 GCA_014905375.1 Phtheirospermum japonicum
ACATAAATATTAAAATGGCCTAAATTACGCTAAAATAATTGCATAGAAGATTAAAAAACCCTGCATTAAAAGGGCTACACATAATTAAACTTGGTAAATTACATTAAAACAATTCATCGCAGATTTTAGATGACACCAGCAAACACATTTTTCAATTGGACTGCTCAATCACTTTTGCAACCACATCATTAGAAGAATCACCCACGAGATTACAAGCCATAATTGTACCTTCTTCTTCTTTCCAGTTACAATTTCCATTTCGGCATCATATTTCTCCTTCAGCTTATTAACTTCAACTATATGTTTCTCCTCCATGGACTTTATGTCGGCCAAAAGCTCTGCGATTTTACGAGATGATAAGGGATCATCCCAATTGAAAAAATTGCAACCACCATTATTCCAATTCCTGCAACCGTGGAATCTTTTACCCGGATTCCGTTTTGTTCCAGATGTTCGTAGCTCGGCCTTCTCGTTGCAGTAACATTGGAAATAAGAAGAAGAAGCTGGATAAGAAGAAGCGGATGATTGGGACGATGAAGACATGGAGATCTTTTTTTTTTTCTTGACCTAACCGCAGTGAAATTAGAAGAAGGATTGGGACGAGGGTTCATATGTTGTGAATAATCCAGCAGTGTACGAGGGTAAATTAGGGATTCACTTATTTTATCTTTATTTTTAATTTTATTTTTAAATAGAAAATGATAGTAAATGTTTAGATCATGCCACGTAGGCAACAGGGCCCGATTGGGCTTTTTTTGTACTAAATTTGATGAATTTGCCAACATAATGTATGTAGTTTGATGCTGGCCAACATGACGTACCTTTTCTGGAAAATGGCCAACATAATGTATCAAAAATGAAATTAACCCGTGGACAATATCTTGGTCCAAAATTGGAAAGTGGACAACATAATGGACCAAAAAAACAATTTTCCCTGCTTTTATTCATAAAAACAGTTTGATGTTTGTTTGGGTGTTTTAACACCAGGCTTAACATCTATTTACTGATACTTATTTATAACATTCATAAACCTACGAATTTATATTTATAAATATTATGTAGTACCAGTGAGTTACACAGAGTTTTTAAAAAAACAAACTATATATTAATACTAAAAGGTAAGATATTAAATTATGACATACAAATCGTTCATTTCAAAATTTAAAAAATCTTTGCGTAACTAATACTATTTTTTTTATTGCAATATATATTATTTTTATTCATGAGTGTATTTATAATATAATTTTCGATTTTTTACATGTGTTAGTTTTGTTCTATATACAATTACTTTTCTTGATGCTTAAAAACTGATTTTCACAAATAAAACTTGACGAATGAAATCTATGCATAGGTTAATTCTCTCGTAGTAAGAGCACTATTTTCTAAGAGAGTTAGTACAACAAAAGTGGTTCAATATAATTCAGTTTGTCAAATAATCACTAGTACAAAAAATACATTCTTAGAACAGACATTTTAGAACGGTTGTTTTGGCTACCTTCTAAAATATTTGTCCGATGGTATTTTCGTAATTAAAGTCGTAATCCTATAACGGATTTTAAAAGGTACGTTCTGAAAATTCGGAGACTGACCACATTTATAAGGTATATCTTATACCCGTTCTAGTATGTTTCGTATCTAGAAGGTATATTCTACACCTGTTCTGAATAATACTTTTCAGAACGTATATTTTAAGTATCTTCTGATATATTCAACTATTTAGAACGTATATTGTAAAATACTTTCTGATAAATTAAACTTTCCAGAACGTACTATTCTTTATACGTTCTAGATATTTATAAATCTAATTAAATTATTTATACTCTTTTACTTGTTATCTTCTTTTTTACTCGTTCACCCTTATACTTCTAAATTATGACAGATTGCTCTAACTCCCGTGCCTCTTTCTCCCCCGATTATTCTTGTACCAAATCCCAAACTCCACGTCAATTTGGTAGAGGTAGTGAAAGTTAATCCTTAACTTCATCGATTCACCTCATAGCTCCATCGCCACCACCCGAAGAACGACGTACTACGAACGGCGGAGAGACTATTCTGGCTCGGGTTCGATTCGAAGATGGCAGTGGGGTTTCTGGTGGCTGATTTGGCCGAAGAATTTTGTCTAGTTGAGCGATTCGTTTGAAATTGAGCGGAGATAGGATTATGTGTCTCGTGGTTTCGATAATGATATTGTTTCTGCGTTTTCTGGTCGACTCACAACCTCCAATGCAGGAGCAATCAGGTGTGTACTTCTGATTTTGCCTTTTAGGCTTCTTGTTGGTGTTCAGTTTTATTTAATTTTTGTATTCTCTAGTTTTTTTAATCAGCAGACTTGGGTTTTTCGTTTTGCTATGTTTAAAAATAGTTGAATTTTGTTGGACATACATACTACTCAGTTTTATGTAGCCAATGTGTTTGACAAAATGACACAGCGAACTGTAACCGGTATATTTCTTTTTCCGGATTTCTTTTACGTCCAAAAATGCTAATACAAGGCCGTTTGAATGTCCATGTTGTTGCTTGCAGAAACGGAATGTAAGGAAAGATCATAAGGGTGTAATAACAGCCAAAATCGACCATAAGCCTCCACCATACTCTCTTGTATAAGAGATAAAATATTTCTTTAGACACTGCCCGTTATTACTTTTCCTTACTATTATGATATTTTACAAATTCGTTGTTGTTATCTGTTTGGGCACAACAAAAACCATGAATAGTGATATCTCTAAGTTAATATTAATGTTATCATCTGTTTTGATATAATGTAGGATGCTTTGGAACCTCATATGATCCGTGAAACGTTTGAGTATCATTGGGGTAAGCATCACCGGGCATATGTGGATAACCTCAACAAGCAAATAGTCGGTACAGAGCTAGATACAAAGATGTTAGAGAAAATAATACTTCTTACTCTAACAAGGGTGATTTGCTCCCACCCGTCAACAATGCTGCACAGGTATAATTAGATAGGGAGCATCATTATAGTCTTTTTCTTTCTTTCTTTCTTTTTTCTTAAAAAAATTTAAATAATAATCTTTACTTTTTTTTTTTTGCTTATTTTATGTTGATTGGAAATGTTCTCATAAATTTGTGTTTTATTATTTCATAGGAGTACGCGAATATCATTTAATTCATGATTAAAGTTGTTTTTTATATATATATAGTCCCTTGTATTTATTGTGAGGTTTGGAATCACAAGTGATTTATTTTAATTTTTTCCGACTAAAAGTTGAGAATCACTTTTTTCCGTGTTTGCAAGCATTCTTTTTAGTAACTGCTCTGTAAAATTATTTTCACAGTTCTTGATTATCTTCAAAATTCAATTCTCATTTGCATCTTTGAGGGTACTTATTAGGTTTTCGAGCATAATTCTGAGTAACTCACTCTTCCATTTAATTCTGCAAATTCAGTTTAGTAACTCTACTCATAAATCTTTTAAAAAAAAATCCTTATTATCTTATCTACTTGTATGTGTGTGGAATTACATATGATTGCATTCTAGTAGTTTGTCCATTTGCATGAGCTAATTGTTCTCTTGTATGTTGGAAGTATTATCTGAGTTAAAGTCCATTCATAATAATTGGATTTGTTCATTTCTCAGTTTTATATGTCTGCAATGTAAATACAAATCCATCGTCTTTCTGTACTCTTTTTTTCCCTGTATGGTTTGCATTTTTAATTGGATTTGTTCATTTCTCAGTTTTATATGTCTGCAATGTAAATACAAATCCATCGTCTTTCTGTACTCTTTTTTTCCCTGTATGGTTTGCATTTCTTTGAAAGTCCAATTCATTGAACTTTTGTTCTCTTACAATTTTGGGTCGGCTCACTATTCTAAAACTCCTCGTCTAGGCTTGCCAGGGCGTTAGTTTCCTCAAGGATATTGGTAATTATTCTCCTTATCAGTAATCGCATAAAATATGATGATTTTTTTTATTTTACTTTTTATTTTTAAGTTAATAGATGAAATACTTGATGACATTGTTGGCTAATTTATCTCATGCTTATTTTATATTTCTTATACAGGTTCTTTTATGGAAGCTTATTCAAAGTAATGATCAGTTTCTATTTCTTCTCTCTTAGATTTACAACCCGTATCAACTTATGGCTAATATTGAACTAATGAATGACTTTTGGGGAGCTCACAGATTGGTAATGATATCTCTCGGCTTTCGGGACCTGTTTTACTGAATCGTCTTCTAAAGGTAACTTGAGAAATTATTTTTCGATAAAAGATAACATTTTCAGGAAGACAGAAAATTCGTCGATTTCTGTGAAATCGAGTTTTGCAAAAGATTAGAATTTTTTTTAATTTTGTTTTAAACTACCATTATTTGGCTGAAACATGTCTTGTAAGTTTAAGAAGTTACGATTTCTGGAGTATCTCATTACATTTCATACTAAATTAAAAGTATAGAACCTATTAATGTGAATGGTGAGCTAGTATTGACATCTGAAGACCGTGCTTTTATTTGCTGAGTGTAAAATTAGAAGGTCTATGAATATAAGAATAATTCTCAAATTCACGATATTGTTAATCAATGTTACCAACATCAGTTAACAACATCGATCAGAGTAAATTTAAACTTATGCAGCGGAAATTAAAATACTAGAAGACGATTTAACAAATTCAGTTCACAAGTAAATACTTGTGAACTTGGGTGTACAAACCCGAAAACTATATTACTTTCACTTTACGTTCAATACAAAATATAAAGTAATATATGAAAACTAAATATCAAGAAACTTGATACTAAATACTTGTTGCCGGAATGACAAGATCTCTTCCGTCGGTCACGCAACTTCAAAGATCTTGTTTCTCACGAACGTTGGCTCCAAGTAGTTTTCTTCTTCGTGTTCTTCTTCTCTTGTGCATCGTCTTGCGTCTTGCCTTGCGCCTTCAAGAGATCCGTGTGTCAATCCTCTAAAAACCGTAAGTCCAAGCTTTAGGATTTCTAATGTCTTAAATAGACAATTCTAAGATCCTAAACTTGGTAAATACCTAAAAACAAATCCTAAAAACAATGTAGAAATAATTAAAGTCTTGTGCATAAACTTGGAAACATAATATTGACCTATATCTAGTTTCCTAACTTATTTTGTGCCAAAGAAAGGCAAATAACAAAATAGGAATTATTGCCAAGAATAAATTCCTCAACAATCTCCCCCTTTTGCCTTTTTGGACAAAACACTAAGACGCAAACACAAATGAAAATAAAAATACTAACTCCCCCTAAGATAAAATACTCCCCCTAAACAAAACACCCAATGTTGTTAACACTCAAACCAACATTACAAACCAACATTGTTCAAAATAACAAAATAAACAGAGTAAAGGAACTTAATGACTTCGAATCCTCTTTGACCGTCGAGGAGATGTCGAAGTTCCTTCAGCACTCTTCTTCCTCTTCTTCTTCTTCTCCCTCAGCTTCATCATCTTCTTCAAAGCCTTGTTTCACGCTCGAATTCGCTTACGTCTCTTCTCTTGAGCAAGGCTTGCCAAGGCTTCGGTAGCAGCAGCAGTATCATCTCCATCGGCAACATCTTCTGCATCAACATTTTCTTCCCCTATGTCCGCGTCAACGTCCTCTCCCCCTTTTTGACCAGAAAGGGAAAGGGCCTCCAACAGTGAGCAACGAAGTGCCTGCAGCTTAGAAATCTGCAAGTCAATGGAAGCAACATGCGCACGCAGGAGCTGCGCAGAAATGCGGATCATGTTGGGATTGTCCTTCCCAACATCACTATCAACATCAGCAGGAACTGGAGCCTGCCAAGGCAAATCGATCACCCTAGCACCAGTAGTGTGTTGGCCTCGAAAAGCAAACCAATCCACATCACCAATGAGCACATCATCTGGGAGAAGCGTCAGACCTTGGTTCTTCAATAAACTGAAAATAAGAGAGGGAAAACACAACGAGGCAGCAGACCTTGATGTGGCAAACTTAGTAACAATATCAAAAACATGATGCCCGAAACTGAACTTTACACCCTTCCCAAGCTTAAATAAAAACTGGGCCTGAGGCCGAGTAACAACCGTAGTGTTCTTGGAAGGGACCCAGTTGCAAAGAGCCACTTTGTGCATAATAGAATACAAAGACGAGAGCCTAGTGTTCGGCAGTTGCTCAAACCAAGAATTCACCATACCACCAGATAAAAAAGACACAACCTCATCCATATCATCCACAGCAAAATTACCCCGATGTGAAGTGGTGCCAAATAAATCATCAATTAAGTCAGGGGTGAAGGCAAATACTTTACCACGCAGAAAAACTTTCCCATAGTTCACAGAGCTTAAATCAACAATCGAGGGCAGCATATTCGCATAAAACTCAAGAACTATGTCTCTAACAAATGGAACGGCGGTAGAGACTGTGGAATACATACCATAAAATCGGAGGTAGGCTATCAGGTTGTGGCGCTCAAACAAATCAATCGGCACTTTTCTCTCAGCAATCATATGGCGAGTTTGATAAATATCAAACAACTCAGCAGCCTCAGCGGTTAAAAATTTCTCTGAAAAGGGCTCCATGTCCTCAATCTCGGGTGTAGGAGTAGCAGTGCCAGATAAGGACTGGGAGTGATCACAGGCAGCCGAGGAGGACTGCGTGGGAGAATGTGATGGAACAGGGACAGAGGCAGGGCGGGAGGACGAAGAAGACTGTGAGCGATGCGATGTTGGTAAGGGACTACCAACATGACTAACAACATCGTCCTTTGCAGCAGCCTTCTGTTTCTTCTTGCCCTTTTTGCATGCAACAAGAATATCTTTCAAGGGCACATCCATTGAAGAGTCAGGGGAATGTTCAAAAAGACCTGTATCAAAATCAGGTGATGCAGCACGAATTGGAGACGGCGGGGGAACATCAGCAGGCAACTTGGCGGAACTAGTAACTTCGCCGGTGATAAAATTCAGCACAGTATATGGATGCGAAGAGTACTCAGTAGCAGATGACTTGGGAGAGACTTTGACCTTTGCCTGGCTGGGAGAGACACTGTCTTTCGTCAGGCTGGGTCTCCTGTCGGCTTTACGTACAAGCTGCTTGCGGCGAGTAAACCCCTTCTTCTCCGGCAAACTGGGAGCAGATGCAGACGGCGGCACAAATCCGGCAATCGGAGCAGTAGGCTCAAAATCATGATCATCGGGATCAGACTCCACAACATCCTCCTGGAGGTTCATGTATTCGATCGGCACGTGGCGACGCGGACCATCCCTGCTCTTTGGGACCGCGGGCGGCACAACGCCGGGCGGTATGTTGCGCAAATGCCTAGACCGCTTCAAAGTTGGATTCCCCACGCAGCCAAAGGTCTCAGCCACAAAAGCTAAATTGGGGGGGTTATCGACGTCAATTTCGTTCCCGGGCTTTCCAGGGAACACTTGAGCAACCGGCGTAGCATCGACCGGCGATGGAACAGGCACGGCAGCGAGAGAATCAGGCGCATGCAATTGAGGCGGCTATGTTGATAGTGGTGGGTTGGATGAAATACCACCACCAATCTCTTCGCGTATATCAAGGCCACCCATCTTTGGATATGGTAACGGAATCTGTTCACCGGAGCGGCGAACCTCTTCAGGCCATTCTGGGACAGACGAGGACGGCAGCGGCGAATTGGTCATCCTGCACAAACTCACAGACACACAACCAATAGGAAATAGAGATAATTGGAGAGAGATAAGGATTCTTGAGAGTTCAATTCGAAAAGGGTTTTGTAATTTTGATCAAACGGTAAAAAGAAATCAGCCTTTTAATCCCCAAAAAGTGACAGTTGTAAGAGGAGAGAGAGAGTAAAAAATAAAAGGAAAATTCCCAAAAAATTCTCACCGGTTGATTTTAGGAATAAAACTCGATTTTTAATTCCCTTTTTTTTTTGTTTAAAGCACCACTCCTCCTCAAAATAGGCCATGACCACATAAAAAATAACCCCACTTACTTTACTCATTATTCCTTTTTAATAAAAAAATTGTATGACTTAATCTACAAAATAGGCCGAAAATACAAAGCTGATTTTAATGAACCATCAGCACAGTTGTACCTATCTTGTGCAATGTTAATTTTCACTCACCAAATTCACCTCATTATTACCTGTCCAGCCGTCCGATTATAACTCCACTGAAACATTTGGTTAGCTCAATTCAAAACAAAATTAAGAGCTTTCAAGCAAGACAAAAACACAAGAAACAAAACGCACAATAAGATGGCATCTTCACAAAGTATGAATGTCCTACGGGATGCCTAAAAATCATGATCTAAAAGGTTAAAACAGAATACATTATAATTTCAGTGTTTTGATCTAATGTTGCTTTTTATTACTAACAACATTATAAACCAACATTGCCCTAGGTGAAGTCAATGGAAACTTACCCCTTAACCCAAGTTAATGACTACGTCAAAATCTCTCAAGAAGGCAAATTTTAAATATTGGAGCATTTTGAGTCCAGATTTTCTTCATCCTTGAAGGGATTTAAATCTTTTAATTTTCAACAATTACTGTTAAACGCCTCTTGTTTTTGGACCTGGGAGAAAACCAGTTTCTGCGGGCAAGTTCCACAATCCCCTAATTTCGAAGAGGTTGGTCCTTTTTGTCATCACTTTTATTGCAACACCGTACCTTATTTCACTTTCAGTCAAACTCAATGCATTAGACTCATGTATAAAAAGAAAAGAAAAATGCATGCAAAATAATACAGATGTTGTGACTGATGTTGATAAGAGGTGTCACAACATCACAAACCAACATTGGTTAGACAATGCACATACCGAGATCTCTTCTCAAATGAGAGAAGGTCTCGTAATCTAATGCCTTCGTGAAGATGTCAGCCAGCTGATTATCAGTTCCAATATGTTCAAGGCTAACAATCTTCCTCTCAACTAGGTCTCGAATAAAGTGGTACCTTATGTCAATGTGTTTGATTCGAGAGTGCTGGACTGGATTTTTGGAGATGTAAATGGCACTGAAATTATCACACAACACCGTCAAGATACTACTGTGCAGACCGTAGTCTTCAATCATTTGGTTCATCCACAGTAATTGTGKGCACGCACTTCCAGCTGCAATGTACTCGGCTTCAGCTGTAGAGAGAGAAATACAATTTTGCTTTTTGCTGTATCAAGAAATTAGATTATTACCCAGAAAAAAACATTCTCCAGTAGTACTCTTCCTATCTACTACATCCCCAGCCCAATCCGAATCAATGAATCCTAAAAGTTCAGTACCAGTATCTTTCGTGTACCACACACCTAGTTCAGTTGTACCAGCAATGTACCTAATAATTCTTTTAACTGCTTTCAAGTGTGACTCTTTTGGATTAGACTGATATCTAGCACATAAGCACACACTATACATAATATCTGGTCTACTTGCTGTCAAATACAACAAACTTCCTATCATACTCCTGTACATGGTGTTATCAATACCCTTACCAACAACGTCTCCGGTCAGCTTTACAGTTTTGCCCAGCGGCGTTTCTTAACAGCTTCACCCTCTAACCCATACTTTTTGACTAGGTTCTTAGCATATTTAGTCTGGGAAAGGAAAATACCGTCATCAAGCTGTTTAATTTGTAAACCAAGGAAGTACGAGAGGTTACCTTCCATGCTCATTTCGAACGTATCAGACATTCGAGTGACAAACTCCTTGACCATCTGCTCGTTAGTGGATCCAAAAATAATATCGTCTACATAAATTTGGACAATTAAGATGTGCTTGTTGGATTTAAGAAGAAACAAAGTTTTATCAACTTCCCCTCGTCTAAAATTCAAATAAAGCAAATGTTGAGTTAGCCTTTCATACCAAGCTCTAGGAGCTTGTTTTAAACCATAAAGTGCATTTTTCAATTTTAAAACAAAATCAGGTTTTTGAGGATACAAAAATCCTTTAGGCTGCTCAACATATACTTCTTCACTTAAGACCCCATTCAAAAACACACTCTTAATGTCCATTTGATGTAACAAAATTTTCATATAACAAGCAACAGAAAGCAAAAGTCTTACCGACTTAATTCGAGCAACAGGGGCAAAAGTCTCATCAAAATCAATACCTTCAATTTGTGTATACCCTTGTGCGACAAGTCGAGCTTTGTTCCTCACAATGTTGCCTCCTTCATCAGTCTTGTTCTTAAATATCCACTTGGTCCCCATCACGTGAGCATTTTCTGGCCGTGGAACAAGATCCCACACATCATTCTTGGTGAATTGGTCCAGCTCCTCTTGCATAGCCCGTATCCAGAACTCATCCTTGAGTGCATCCTCCACGCGCTTGGGTTCTATTTCAGAAAGGTACAAAGACTCACGAATCTTAGAACAATTAGTAGACAAACATACATACCTGACCATTTCCTTGAAATTTATTTGTCTTCGTCTTGTACTTCTTTCATCCATATCACCAATGATTTAGCCCACGGGATGGTTTTTCTGGATTCTGGATGGAATATTCCTCTGATGAAGATCAATGGGATTTGCTGGATCTTCTTCCTCTGAATCAGAATCAGATTCTGCAATTTGGCTCGATGTTGATACTGATGTTGGTATCTCAGTATCAACCTGGTTATCAACATCACTTAAATCTCTGAGTTCAGCAGCTGCATCTTTGTTCTCAATACCTGCACCATCAACCGAAGTAGGAGTAACACTGCCCTGAGGGTTTTGATCATAAACCAGATCATCATCCTCGACAGGCTTGACTCCACTTGTTAGATCATCAAACTTGACATTTACTGACTCAAAAATACTTCGAGTTCGAAGGTTAAACAACCTATATGCATGACTATTTTGAGAATAGCCCATAAAGATGCACTTATCACTCTTTGAGTCAAGTTTAGCAAGATGATTTCTGTCGTTAAGCACATGTCAAACACATCCAAACACATGAAAATAACTCAAGTTTGGTTTCTTCCCAATCAATAATTCGTAGGGAGTTGTACATGAACCTGGTCTAAAATAAGCCCTATTCGTGATATGACATGCAGTGTTCATTGCTTCAGCCCAAAATCGTTTAGCTATCCCATTAGAAATGAGCATAGTTCTAGTYATCTBYRYTAGAGTTCTATTCTTACGTTCAGCTATGCCATTTTGTTGAGGGGTGATTGGAGAAGAAAATTCATGAATAATACCCTCAGAGGTGCAATATTTCAGAAAAGATGCATTTTCAAATTCCTTTCCATGATCAGTTCTAATTCTACCAATTTTTACATTAAATCGTAGAACTTGACACATTGGAAATTGAATTTGAGGACTGAGATCGTGGAAGAGTACGTTCAGTAACTTTGGAGTGGATATTTGTGTCCTGTTCCTTGTACTTGAGCTTCCAGAGTTGTTCTTCTTCTTCAAGAATTTGTTGAAGCGTTGAGTAACAAGGGCCAGTTCATCTTCTTCGAGAGTAGTCGACTCCATCCTTTTAACAATCCCATTAAAATCAAATTCCTCGTCATCTTCATCATCGACTGCAATTAAATCAGAAGAATAAGCCACATTCTTCTCTTTCAAGCTAGAGGGGACGTGTTCCATCTCGTATTGCTTGAGGTTTCCAACTAAGGTGTTGAAATCGATGTTATTCAACATCCTTGGATTCTTCTATTGCCACCACCTTCATGCTATAATTCTTTGTAATGGATCTTAGCAATTTTCCTACAAGACGGGAATTAGTTATGGGTTCACCCATCTCTCTGCACTCCTCTGTTATTTCCGCCAATCTCACAGAGTAGTCCATGATAGATTCTTTCTCATTCATCTCATAGCCTCGAATGTGGACAAGAGCATTCTTAGTCTGGATTTCTTCACGCTTGCTGTTCCTTCACACACCCTTTGGAGTGCGTCCCATGCATCCTTTGCTGACTCGCAATTTTTGATGATTCGATAGTAGCTTGCATCTACATAGCCACACAAGGCGTTGATGCATTTAGAGTTCCAATTTGCAGCAGCTGCTTCGTCAGCAGTCCAATCTTCCTCTTTCTTGGGAATGGCATCGCCCTCGCCATCCGTGACACGTGGCTTTTCCCATCCAACAAGGACGGTCTTCCAAACACGTTCATCCATGCTCTTCAAGTGCCACCTCATCCTCTGTTTCCAGAGAGAGTAATTCTCCACCATTAAGGATTAAAGGCCTCGGGTTGCCTTGAGCATCCATAGCACCTAAAAAATAAGGATCAATACTTAAAAGGTTAAGTAACCCGCTCTAGATACCAATTGTAAAATTAGAAGGTCTATGGATATAAGAATAATTCTCAGATTCACGATGTTGTTAATCAATGTTACCAACATCAGTTAACAACATCGACCAGAGTAATTTAAACTTATGCAGCGGAAATTAAAATACGAGAACACGATTTAACAAATTCAGTTCACAAGTAAATACTTGTGAACTTGGGTGTACAAACCCGAAAACT
>BMAC01000758.1:716904-747090 GCA_014905375.1 Phtheirospermum japonicum
TTACACATAGCTTCTTTGCAAGTTTTTTGAAAGCCTCACAAGTTTCAGATTTTTCTTTTAAAAACTCTACCCAAGTAAACCTAGAAAAATCATCAACAATCACGAAAACATACCTCTTACCACCAAGGCTCTCAACCTCTAGTGGTCCCATGAGATCCATGTGAAGCAGTTCAAAGCAAGATGATGTAGTGATATTACTTTCACTTTACGTTCAATACAAAATATAAAGTAATATATGAAAACTAAATATCAAGAAACTTGATACTAAATACTTGTTGCCGGAATGGCAAGATCTCTACCGTCGGTCACGCAACTTCAAAGATCTTGTTTCTCACGAACGTTGGCTCCAAGTAGTTTTCTTCTTCGTGTTCTTCTTCTCTTGTGCGTCGTCTTGCGTCTTGCCTTGCGCCTTCAAGAGATCCGTGCGTCAATCCTCTAAAAACCGTAAGTCCAAGATTTAGGATTTCTAATGTCTTAAATAGACAATTCTAAGATCCTAAACTTGGTAAATACCTAAAAACAAATCCTAAAAACAATCTAGAAATAATTAAAGTCTTGTGCATAAACTTGGAAACATAATATTAACCTATATCTAGTTTTCTAACTTATTTTGTGCCCAAGAAAGGCTAATAACAAAATATGAATTATTGCCAAGAATAAATTCCTCAACACTAAGCCTGTCCCTTTTGTAAATTAAAAGACTGAGCCTGTCAGCAAAACTTGTGGATCGAAGGTAACATGTGCGACTTGTATCAAGAATCCATTAAATACTGTTAACGGAATATTTGACTCCCATAAACGACTAAGCTATTTAATAGAGGGGCAAAGAAAGATTTTCTACTCTTTAAGTAAAATCATAGCAAATAATACATTATAAGCCGCAACCATCACTTTGAATTGACAGTGAATCCGGTACATAACAGGATTTCATGAACTTATGTAATTTCAGTATTGTGAACAATCTTGGGGTTAAGTCTTTTGATATGTGACGTTGAATATTTGATGTGTTTTTTTAGGCATATAGTTTTCAGTTTTTGCTGGTTGTACATTTTTCTAACATATTATTTTCATGACCTTATTGAGAAATATTTGAAGCACTGATTTGGTCATTCTTTTTTTCGACTTTCTCAGAGTTCGATGATGTGGGTCGGCATGTAATGTTGGATTTTCAAGCTGCTCAAGCCAAGTATGATACTGTGGAACAACTTAAATCAAATCTTTCCAGGGCTAATTACATGCCTTATGGCATCGATTTCCCACAAGGCGCCACTGGGCGTTTCACTAATGGTCGTACTTTTGTCGATATTTTAGGTACGTAATTCTATTTAAGTTTTCTTTTTTAAATCTTTATACTAAGTCTTGCAATATTATCTTTAACTTGTGTGTTTTTTTCAGGCTCAATTATTAGGCTTTCCAAATTACATTCCGCCCTACGCCAGGACACGTGGCCGAGCATTACTTCAGGGAGCAAATTACGCATCAGGAGCTTCTGGAATTAGAGATGAAGCTGGAAACAATTTGGTATGCTTTCTTTTTTTTTTTCTTTTTTTTTTATTTACACCCAAAAAATTTAATTTTTAACCAATTTTTATTTCAATGTTCAAGGAGATCACATGTCATTGAACCAGCAGGTTGACAGCTTTGCCACCACCGTGCAGCAGTTGAGGAGGTAACTTCTCTCCTTTTACTTCTTGGCGGATAACAAAAAATGGGGTCATCCCACTAACACTACAGTGAACAGTCAAAGCCCATCCTGTTTTATTAATTTCTCTTTCCGATTGATTCACAAAATTCAAACATCTGCAAAACACTAAGCCCTAAATTGTTGAGAGCAAGAAAATGGCGCTCTAAAGAGCACGCATCGTTGTGTCAATTACTTGATCGATTGAAGAACTGAGCGTAGTAGAGTTGAGGAAGCATTTTCTTGGTCTCGACAATGTTGGGTCAACTCTACAATGCATTACCGGTAATGCATCATTTAATTTCATGTGATCGATTGAATAATTTCTTAAGCAGGGAAAGATGATTTTATTTCATTTTATTTTTATAATATCAGCTTATAAATCATTTTGAGAGAAAATTTAGTGATGCAAATGGAAAATGACTGAATCATGGAGGTTCAAAACTCAAATTACTTGATTTGAAACAAGTTTCAATAGGGCTTTCTCCTAATATAAATTGATTTGTCTTTTTACTAAAATTTCAGTTATATATTTCTGGAGTTCGATTATTGCCCTTCCGATTCTGAGTTTTTTGTGTTATTGGCGATGTCCTGATTTGTAGGTGCTATTGAGATGGTGGAGTCCAACTTAGCGCCGTCTTGGAAGTCAATGATGTGGAATCAGATGTTCACACTCGACATAAGCTCTCAAATTTGGAGTTGTATTCTCTAGCGATGAAGCGGATCGGGACCCACGTCCACAACATCGAGCTCTGGCCGGGCCAGGGTGGGAAGCTCGTACGCGCTGCAGGGACGTTTGCAAAGATACTTACTGAGCCCAATAGGGCAACTAGGTAATAGAGTTTTTTTTTTTTGGATATAATTGTTTGAATATTTTTTTTGGGTATAATGTGGTGAATAAAGAGGCAAAATACGCTAATTTTGATAATATCACTTCTTAACTTTTCTTTTTTTTACACCTTTTGGTAGCATACATTGAAAAAAAGACCTATTTCGAAATATTAAACTGAAGCTATTATGCTACGATTTTTCGAAATATGAAGAAAAGAATAGAAATATTATGATATATTAGTGTTCTTGCAGTGTGTTATTTATTTTTGAATATTCCGACGCAATTGAGTTAATACATTGATTGTATTCACATGGAGGTTATTTATTTATTTGAACTGCACAATATAATTTTTCATGGTGCTTTAATTTGTTTTTTTTAATTATTATAATTATTTTTAATTCAGTTAGTCATTTTTTTTTTCATCTTATGATGATCATATTCTAGGTACTATGAGATAAAACTGCCATCTGGGGTGAAGAAACTTATAGACACAAGATGTCGAGTGATGATCGGGATGGTATCGAACTCCGATCATATTCTAGCTAAGAAAGGCTAGGCATAGCTGGCTTGGGAAGCTTAGAATCACTTTTTTTTAATGAGTTTGCAAAAACTCCGTAATTTAAAATATCTATCTCAGAAATTATACGACGATCAAGGTGCTAGAAATATTTGGATTCACAACAATACTAATGTTAGTTTAGTTTGTTGTGTCTTAGATTTTATTGAATTCTGGTGTATTTTTTGGTGATATAACTAATAAATTCACAATATTTATTATTAGTGATTTTGGTGTATTCCTGCTTTCATTATATATATTTTTAATTTTTTAAACTTTCTAGAAGGTAATTTTTTAAAATTCGTTCTAGAAAATAGACTTTTCAGAACGTATTTTTTAAATACCCGTTATAAAATAATGACTTTCCAAAACGTATTTTCTAACACCCGTTCTAGAATATAGTCTTTCCAGAACTTATTTTTCAATACCCGTTCTAAAATATAGACTTTTCAGAACGTATTTTTGTAATATCTGTTCTAAAATAATAACTTTCTAGAACGTATTTTTGAAATATCCGTTCTAAAATAATGACTTTCTAGAACGTATTTTTGATATCCGTTCTAAAATAATGAATTTCCAAAACATATTTTTGAAATATCCGTTCTAGAATATATACTTTCAAGAACAGGTATTAAAAAATACATTCTATAAAATATTATCATTAACAGGGACAAATCCAAAATATGACTTTCCAGAATGGGTAAAAAGCTTGAAGAACGGGTAATATAACCATTCTAGAATGTCCGACATTCTAGAACGGATAAAAATAACCGTTCTAGAAAGTCTGACTTTCTAGAACAACTGTATCTATAACGCAGCAAAATACCATCTGGATTGCCTGTTTTATACGTTTTATAATGTCTCTGCTGCACTAGTGAATATTATTGTGAATAATTAACAACTCATTGTTAACCAAAAATAAATAAAAAGCATCCAAAAGTATCAAGGGCATGTAAAATTTTATACTGGAGTCAATATATTAAAAACGAAATAAAACACGAAACAACTGTATAAATGACTCAAATAAAAAGCTCTTAATTACGGAGACATTTGCTCAAACAATCTTCGTCAAGAACCGAAACATAATGTCATGTCTTCAACCAATACCTATCAATTTTTATGATGATCCATTTGTTGGGCGACAACAGTTTATATGGTGTAAATCTTTTCATGAAGTAATTTACAAAGATGTACATAAGACATAAATCAAAATATAATTGATTATTTACATTTATATAAAACACATAATTTATAACATACTACTTTGCTTGTCCATCTCATTTCTCATTCTCACCATGCAAATACTGAATCACAATATTATTACACGTAGGAAAGGACAAAGTTATGATGATTATTGAGTAATTATATTGGTCTCATCAAGTTTTTCTAACATTAGCACAAAAAAGAAATTCTAAAACGGGTGTTACGACTACATTCAAGAATGTCTATTTGGTGGCTTTTTCATAATATGAAATCGTATCCTAAAATGGTTTTGAAATTCTTCTAAAAGATCGATATCTAGAAGGCACATCTTAAACCCATTCTAATATATACATTTATAGAAGGTACATTTTACACCCGTTCTAGAATATTAACCTTTTAGAATGTATATTTTATACCCCTTCTGGTATATTCAATTATCTAGAAGGTATACTGTAAATAACTTCAATTAAAACATACATTCAAAAAAGTATTAATGTATTATACCTTCTGAAAAATAATAAGTTAATTTTGTCAAGTTTTAACAGAAAAGAAAATTCATTCATTTGCCCAAATATGCCTCCGCCCCCTCCGCACATCCTGATCTCCCTTTTAGCTCAAATTCTCTCCGTCTGATGACTCAGCCATCCGCCCGGATCCTACTTCATCAGTACGAGCATCACTCCCTTGTAGTCGTGATTGCAACCTTCTCTATCCAGGTAGGTAGAGAGAGAAAGAAAGGGTAGCCGCACTATATTTAACACAATTTCCAATTACGCTAGCGGTGACGTCAATTCTAATATGGTGATGCTGCAGCTCAGCTCATGTGATGGCTCGACTCACTTTGGTAGACCCGACAAGATCAGAGCCAGACTCCTAGTTGTAATTCTATGGGTTTTTACTCTCTTTGGAACCTTGCTCTAATTCTGGTAGTTTTTCTTTTGTACTTTTCATTCTAATTTTGAATTTCTCCTATTATCGTTCTACAATTCGAGATTTTAGGTAAATTTTTTAATTTCCTAATTAGTTAAGCGATCTAGGGGTTTCGTCAAATGAGAATGCGATTGGTAATAAGAAGCTCGACAATGAGGTTCAAATCTTCACTAAATAAACTATTGTTCAAAATTTGCTAATATTATATGTCTATAGTTTCATTTTCTTTAAAATTTTATATATTTCAGAATTTGTATAGTTGGTAACTTTAGTGGATGTTGATCAAGTAATTCACATAGTTTACTTTGATATTGAAATTAGTAGGAAACACATAGGTATGTATTATTAATAAATTATTTTTTCCCGGTTACACTTTCATTAGCAGACATGAATTGGTGAGATGGAAGCATTGTAAATTTTTATGTTAGCTAATTTTGGCATCTCTTAGTTCTAGCAATACATTTTCTTATGATTTTGTATTTAACTCAATATGTTGTGTAATTAATGAATGGATATATGTGTGTTATGTACGATATTTGGCTAAACAAACTTGCATAGTATGTTAAGTTCAAATTAATGAAAGAAGTTGAGTTTAAATTTATGATCTAGTTTGATCTTATTCTCTCTATACCAGGAATGATCCCTTCCCCCTACTGGGGAGGGAGAAAAGTTCCCACCGCTGATTTGGCATCCGAATAAGTAGTCAAACATTCAAATTTAATTTTTATTTTCTTCCCTAAACCCCACCCCACCCCCGCAAATCAAAAAGTGAACGACATATATATGCTAAGGGGATCTCAAAATTAGCAGCCCCAAATCAATTAGCTTGTATCTCTGAATTCCCATAAAAATCAAAAGGTTTAAATAATGAAATATATGTTCTTATGTTGAAAAGTTCGTCAGCCTATTACAAATTTCAAGCTCAATTTTCAGTTTGAAGGTTCCATTCACTCCTTTTCCAATGGAAGAGGATTTATGCCTTAAATTTCCACAATCAGCTCCCCACTCGCCGTCGTCTACAATTTCTTAGCTTCCCACTCGTCGACGCCTGCAAAAAAAAAAAAAGGAATCTCAAAAACAAAAGGTGAGCACCCACAATATGAGGCCAAAGGGGGATCTCAGACGCCTACGATTTCAAATCTACCCCTCGCTGGAGCCGCCGTCAATTTCAAAGCATCTTGCTGCCTAGAGCCACCTACAAATTCAAAGGATCCCGCTCGGAAAAAGGTACCTAAAGATTTGACCGGTTCCATTTTCTGATTGTGACTAAATATTTGAGTTTTTTTCGTAGCTAAATTCTCTAATTCTTAGCTTGTTGTGAATTGGGGAATGCTTTTTTTTTTTCTTTCAATTACAACACAATAAAAAGATGGCAGCATGTAATTGTTGAAAAAAAAAACAAAATTGCAACTTAGCTCGCTTTTGTTCTGTATTTCATGTATCATACTTTTCGTGGAGTTTTTCTCGTTGGTGATAAATCTCCATATATGAAATATTAATCAATCTTTGATTGATTTGTATTGAGAGAAAAAAATTGAATTGCAAGAAGTTCCAAAAAATATATATAATTTTTTTAAATTTCTTTTTCAATTATAATTCAACAAACAACTCGCTTTTTTCTGAATTCCATGTATCATACGTTCGTGGAATTATTGGCGATGAATTTTCTTATATGAAAGATTAATTAATTCTTTGATTGATTAGTATTGAGAAAAAAAATGGATTGCCTTGGCACAAAAATAATTATAATTGTGTTAAAAATCATTATTAGCGAAGAATTTCCTTATATAATTTTTCATATTACAGTGTAAATTGTATAACTAAAATAATTTATATCTGTAATTTTGAGCTACAGATCAATTTAATCTATAACTTTTTCACACTTGCAATGTCCGGGAGAAATCGAGTGATGGGGTCGGTGTTTTGCATGTAATTTTGGTGTTTTTCTCGTGTTTTTAATTAGAGTTTTATGTTGATTTTAGTAGTTTTTAATCGATTTTTGTTAGATTATTCGTTTGTTTTCTCGTTTTTTTGTTTTCGTGTTTCTTGTGAATTTTATATTTAATTGGGTTAAATGGCTTTAATTAATTGGAGGTTTGGTGTAACTTTTGGGTTTTGATATTCAAAATTCTCATTTAATAGGTGTCTTAATGATTTGAATTCAAGCGAAGGCATGGAGGCCAAAACTCAAGCCCAGCCTTGCCCATTTGCATGCCCAAATCGGTGACAAGAGCAAGCTCAAAAGTGGCTAACATTATGGAATGGTAGCCCAGCCTTGCCCGTTTCCTTACCCAAATCCACGCCCGCCCCTTGGTGCAAGAATGGGCACGATTTCCACGCCCATACTCGCGCCTAAAGCAGGCATCCATGCCTGTTTCCATGCCCATACTCGCTCAAGGCAGTACCCAAGGTAGGCAACCATGCCCGTTTCCATGCCCAGACTCGCGCCTAAGGCAGCGCCCAAGGCTTGGGCCTGGCGCATTCCTAGCGTCGCCTAACCCAGCGCCCAGCCTTGCGCCCAACATCTTGCCAACCTCAGCGCCCATGCACCTGCCAAGGCTCGCCAGAGACCGAGCCAACCAAGCCAAAAGGGCTAGCCAAGTGGCTAGGGAGCCCATTTTCGGGTCAAACTTGGTCAAACCGGGAAATCAAGCCTTTAAAGCCCAAATTGACCCGTTTAAACCCAATTAAACCTAGTATAAATAGGAGACTACTATCATTTTGTAAATTATCACTCATTTTCCCAACTCTTGCATGGGTTTGGATAAAAATTATCTCTCTAGTACTTAGATTTTAATTTCAAGCATTTTGTTGGGTTTGTAAGCTCAAGAAGAATTCAAGTACTCCCTTGGATTTTATTTTGTTGCAATTTCATTCAAGCTTTTGGATTCTCTTTTTAATTCAAGTAAGCTTTCTTTTAACTTCATGTTTTTCTTTAATTTTCATGCTTGTTGTTCATTTATAAATTTTGCCTAAGCTCATAAATTTCTTGTTAGATCTTGTGAATCGTCCATGAAATCTAGGTGAGTGACACACCAAGATCATAGCTCAAGTCTTTGATCGTTTTTATTTTAAGTATTTCATATGCTTTATTTTGGATTTTGTTTTCATGCATAATTCTAAGTTGAATCCTAGATCTACTCTTTGTTTCTTGTGATTTTTCGTAAAGCTTTAAACTTTCACGTCAACTCTTGTTGCTCTTTACATTGGTGTTTTCAGCTTTTGTTAATTTGCATTATTTTCAATTTTATGATCATGCATGCATGGTTGTACTTTAGGTTGTTTTAGTTATACTTGGTGAAACATTGCTTTTTGTTGATTGTTTTCATTCTTGCTTGCTATTTCCATTTTGGCACACCCTCGAGGCATCCTACCAACTTTCATTTTACATTTCCTAGTTAGTTTATTTTCATAATTTCCCATTTATTTTCGTTTTCATTTATATTCCAAAAGCTAAAAACACATTGATTCACACAAACTATCGAATTTTGATAATACTGAGCCATGAACCCACTTTCTTATTTCAACACCACTAAAATCTACAAAACAAAATGGCGTCGTTGCGACTCGACTTTGTTAAGGTTTTCGATTAGCTTGTAGTTTCTTTGTGATCCTAGCTTGCCTTTGTATTTGACGTTTTTTATTAAGTGTATGCAAGGTCGTCGAACCCTTGGAAATGAATTGGCTCCTTATATTTCGAATCCCGAGCAATTAAGGCCTTTACAACGTCCCCTTGCTACTCATTTCAATATGGCAAATAATCTTCCGAATACCGGCCCATTTTCCAATTCCAACAGAAAATCTCCACAGGTTGATCCTCAAAGCTCTAGCACTCCCGAGCCCGTTGTTCATGTCGAGCAATCCCCACCATGTGATAAGCCCGGACTTTCGACTCCCCACCCAACGAATCCTCCCGATCATGCTATAGGAATTCAAGGGAGTGGTCTTACCACTCATGGGCACACCATGGGCCTACAACAAGGTACCACACCCTTTCTTAACCCTTCTAATGCTTTCATTTCCAATAGTCATGTTAATATGGGTTACATTCCTAACATGAGAGGGCATGGTGCAAACCATGTAAGGAATGGGATGTTTGGTACCGTATATCTATCTTTTTTATATTTTTCTATTTGATTATAATTATATACGTATATACTGGTGCAAACCATGTTGCCAATGGAGGGAACATCAACGGTCAACTCAATATGGGAGGGCATGGTGCAAACCATGTTAGGTATAGCGGCTCTATAAATCCGAATGTTCCGTATGGGGGCTATGGTGCTCCCCCACAATTTTCGAACATGCAAGGCCCGATTCTCGGCCCGTATGGGGTTCCTCCCGTTCACAACTTCAATTATAATCCGAACGTGAATTTGAATGGTAATGGTGGTGGTCCGGGTTATAGAGGTGCCGATACTAATGTTCATGATGACACTCCCGATCCGTATGCCTTGTTTTGGGGTATGAACCCTAATGCCCAATATACCCCTCCCGTCCTTGCTATGAAAGAGGTTAGCAAAGCCTTTGTGGGGGCGACTATTTCATCATACGTATCCTTTCCCCCCAAGGTTATGGCTATTGATATCCGTTCGCTTGATTTTGCTCGGCTTCCGATCTTTCACGGGTTTACTAAAGAGGATCCTCTCCAATTCATCCGGAAATCTCTATGGCATGTCTCGAGTTTCCACAGCCCAAATATGATGAGCTTAGAGCATCTTTAACTTCGTTGTTTCTCATATGCTCTTCAAGATAAAGCATTGTCGTGGTTTATGGGTATCCCCTCCAATTCCATTCATACATGGGACGACCTCTCAACGACATTCTTGGATCATTACTATTCCATGGAAAAGACGGCCGAATTGAGGGTCCAGATTGTTTCGTTCAAGCAAATGAAGAACGAACCATTCTACTCCGCTTGGGATCGTTTGCAAGATCTTCTCATGAGTTTTCCACATCATCGCTTTCCGAAGGAGCTTTTAATTCAAACTTTCTATGATGCATTGGACCCATAATTTCAATACATGGTGGACATGACGACGGGAGGTGATATGAAGATCCATCTTCCTCAAGTGCTTCTCAAGATTTTCACCACTTTAGTTGAAAATTCACAATAAGAATCTTCCTGAGCGTTATATTCGAATGCTAATGAAGTGACAGAATCGTCTTCCCCTACGGAGCTTGAGAAGGACAAGAGGATCGTGGCTTTGGAGGCTCAAGTTGCTAAGTTGTCTAGCCCGAGCCCGGACCCCCCGTGCACATCGTGTGGAATGACTGGTCATGATACCACTTATTTTTCATCGAATCCCTATTTTTATATGCCAATGCCTCAATCGGAGGAAGTGTGTGGGATTCAAGGGTATCAAGCGGGACCCGGTGTTGCGAAGCCGCCTTTTGCTTGACCACCACATTCCAACCCTCCTTATCATCCGACCAACCGCACGCATCCGAATTTTGGTTATGCTAATCCACATGCGAGCCCTCTCGTCCGTCGATTCCGATGAATGCTCCTACTCCACCTTCCGATCCGACCCTCTTGGCTATTATGAAACAATTTCAATCTTTGTCTGTTGCGGTGGCTTCGCTTGTTGCTAGATTCAATGCCCTTGAGGCCACGATGAATGGGTTGAAAACTAAAGTGGGGCAATTGTAAAGTGATGTGAATATGTTAAAGCAAGCTCACGAGAAAGGCAAATTTCCAAGCCAACCTTCACAAGCCCATGCGATCATGGCCCTTGGAAGTGATGGGGTGGTTGATAATACGGATGTCCCACCATCCGAGGAGGAGGTGGTTGCTATCCCAAGTGTTTTTACTCTTCACGATTCTACACCCGTGGGCCCCACGTTGGAAAAGGAACTTCCCGTTGTCCTTCACAAGTCTTCAAATCCCTACAAGGCACCAATTTCTAAGGCCCCCTTGCCCTATCCATCTCGACTACAAAGTACTACGAAGGATGACCAATTTCAAAAGCTCCATGGTTTATTGTCCGACGTATTAGACGCCATCCGGAATTTGCCTGCGTACTCTACGTTCTTAAAGGAGATTTCTTCCAAAAAGCTTGAGAGAACTATGAATGAGGTAGTTTATCAATCTAAGGAGGCAAGCGTGGTTAGTAACCCCTCTCTCTCAGCTCTTAAGAGGACGGATCCCGGCTCGTTTTGTATTGATATCAAACTCGGAAATAGAAATATCATTAATGGCATGCTTGATTGCGGGGCGGGTATTAACTTGATATCGTCTTCGATATACAAACAATTGAACCTTCCTCCTTTACAAGATACACGCATTTGCTTATAATTGGCCGATCGGTCAATTAGACACCCAAAAGAAGTGGTCAAGGATGTTCTTGTTCAAATTGGGGGGATCGTGATTCCGGTCGACTTCGTGGTATTGGATGTTGGTGTGGTGAAGTATGTTGGCTCCAATCACACTATCTTGCTAGGATGCCCATTCATGGCTACAACTCAATGTTTGATAGACGTTGGGAAGAGAAATCTCATGTTGTCCGTAGCGGGTGACAAGGTCACGTTTTCTATGGCTAACTTGTCATCGATTCCATCAAGGGCCTTCTATGAAGATTGCTTACATATTGACGTAATTCACGAGTTGGGTAACCAAGTTTCTATGGAGGAGGAGAGCAACGAGGAGGAGTTTGATCTGGGAGCTTGTGTTACGGGTTGTGATGAGGGTAATGAAACTCTTGTTCCTAACGACGAGTCAGTTGTGCTTCAATGTGCCAACAATTTATGTGAAAAAGCTTGTATATGTGTCATTGGGGGCAACGATGGATTTTTAGAGGGGGAGGTGGAGATTGTTGATGATGGGTTAGAAATGAAACCCATTGAAAAACTCGAAGATTATCTTGAGGAGAGCAAACCGGTTATTTTCTTTACCAATGTGAATTGAGATGAAGAGGAAGCCGGGCATGAGAGGATGTTGCGAGTAGAGGAGTTAAACGAGTTTCAGAACTTTTAATGTGAAAATGCTAACTTCTTTAAGGAAAGAGCGAAACGAATCCATGAAGAGAGGATGGGCCCAATATATCTTGAGGTTGGTAGGCCCGTCTTGCTTTACAATGCCGGTTTGATCTTATATTCCGGCAATTCGAAACCTAAGTGTATGGAGTTGTATACGATAGAAGATGTCAATCCGAATGGGGCGGTGACCTTGATTGATTCTAAAACGCAAGAACGAGTCCAAGCCGATGGCCATCGGGTCAAGCCTTATCGTCATGGCTTTCTCTATCCATTATAATAAGAAGGGAGTTCGTCAAGCTAATGACGTAAAAGAAGCGCTTCGTGGGAGGCAACCCAAGTTCTTTTCATTTATCTCTTTTTTATCCTTCTTTCGTTCTTTCTTATAATATAAAAATCCAAAAATATTTGAAAATTTGAAAAAATAATGAAAAATTTTGTGTTGTCTTTTGGTTCTTTTAAACCTTTGGTTTTATATTGTGTACATATTTTCTTTTGATTTTGATTATGTGTGATTCTCTTGAATAGTGTGTTGTATTCCGACTCCAACCTTGGCCAAATTGATAAGCTAGTAGCGTTCATGGAGCTGGGATACATAAGCCATGCTCGGTTTTTGCTTGGATTGCTTGAATGCTTAAGTGGACCCCACCGAGCTCGACCCAAACTCGCTCGGTTAAGAAAGCTTCTATCTCACCCTCCTTTTACTTGATTTTCATTAAAATGCGATAAAGGTATTGCATGGTTTAAGTGTGGGGTGGGTAGGTGGTTAGGGTCCGGGTGTCACAAATCATGATTTGTCTTTCTTAACTCGAGCCTTGGCGAAGTGACGCTTACTAATTGCGCATTTATATGGTTTAGTCGTATTGTGTCTTTTGTGTCTTTATTACATTGTTGAGCAATCACCATATGCTTGGAAGTTTGAATAGTTTACTTGTCAGGTTTTTGCATGTTTATCACTTCTTGTGTAAGGAGTTGAATTTCTGTGCTTCTTCCAAACCCGCCTATATATATATATATATAATCAACATATACTCGTAAAAAGATTGCAAAGTTCTAAAAGCTCTTTTGATTTTGTTTCCAAAACCCGGTGCAAACTAGTGAGTAGTCTTGTGTGAATTATCCGTTTTGCTTGTATTTTTATGGAAATTGCATTGAGGTGGCTTGATTTTGCTCGTACATGATTGAATTTGAAAACGACCTCGAGGCACATATATCACCCTTATTCTGGACATATCCAAATATATAAGCTACTTAAATATTCTAAATGAGCCCCCTTGAGCCTATACCCCGCTCCTTGTTAGTCGAGCTCGATTTTAGCTCTTATATATCTTCATAAATTGTGAGGTGAGAGCGTATGTTGTTAGTTGACTAGAAATGTGTGGGAAATCAATTGAGGGTTATGGTTTTTGAGTTGCTTATACAAAAAAAAATAAATAAAAAAAAACTCCAACTCAAATCATGTAAAGTGATGAAGCATGCGTTCAAGCGAAAAGCCTAATTCAAAAAGGCTAAGTTTAGTAAAAAAAAAAGCGATTTCAAAAAGCTTCCAAGTGTTGTGAAATAAAAGTCGGGAAAGTGTGTAAGTGTACGAAAGGGTTTCAAATGAAAGTTTGGTAAGTTGGGAAGGGTGAAATGTTTTCAGCTTCAGGTTTTAGAAATTAGGGTTTCGTGTGTTATTGATCACGTTTGATCGTGAGTTAGCTACTATATCCAAATATTCCATTCCTTGCCAAAGAGTCAACATTACAACCCAAAATAAAGACCTCTTTCAATTCTTATTTGATCATATTTGTGAAATCTTGACGAGGTGCATGCATTGTCCGACTTTAGTGTATACACGTCCCATATAACAAACACTTGAGCGAATTGACCGAACACCCTCAAAATCCCATTTGAGAGGAAGTCATCGATTCGGTTTTCATTTGAAAAAAGAGTACTACGAGCAATGCTCGACGATAAAGAGTTTTGTTGATACTTTCATCATATTAAACAGGATAAGTACAAGGATTTTTCTTTTCACATAATGTTCATTGCATGTACATTCTCGATTCTTTTCGTTGTTCGAGTACGAACAAACCGACAAGTGTGGGGTGGTTGTTTTGCATGTAATTGTGGTGTTTTTCTCATGTTTTTAATTAGAGTTTTATGTTGATTTTAGTAGTTTTTAATCGAGTTTCATTAGGTTATTCGTTTGTTTTCTCGTTTTGTTATTTTTTGTGTTTCTTGTGAATTTTATATTTAATTTGGTTAAATAGCTTTAATTAATTGGAGGTTTGGTGTAATTCTTGGGTTTTGATATTCAAAACTCTCATTTAATAGGTGGTTTAATAATTTGATATCAAGCTAAGGCAAGGAGGCCAAAACTCAAGCCCAGACTTGCCCATTTGCATGCCCAAATCGGTGCCAAGAGCAAGCTCAAAAGTGGCTAACATTCTGGAATGGTAGCCTAGCCTTTCCCGTTTCCTTGCCCAAATCCACGCCCGCCCCTTGGCGCAAGAATGGGCATGATTTCCATGCCCAGACTCGCACCCAAGGCAGGCATCCATGCCCGTTTCCATTCCCATACTCGCACCCAAAGCAGCGCCCAAGGCAGGAAACCATGCCCGTTTCCATGCCCAAACTCACGCCTAAGGCAGCGCCCAAGGCATGCATCCATGCACGTTTCCATGCCCAAACTTGCGCCTGACGCATGCCCAGCGTCGCCCAGCCTCGCCTAGCCCAGCGCCCATGCACCTGCCAAGGCTGGCCCAAGACCGAGCCAACCAAGCCAAAAGGGCTAACCAAGTGGCTAGGGAGCCCATTTTTGGGTCAAACTTGGTCAAACCCGGGAAATTAAGCCTTTAAAGCCCAAATTGACCCATTTAAACCCAATTAAACCTAGTATAAATTGGAGACTACTCTCCTGTTGTAAATTATCACTCATTTTCCTGAATCTTGCATGGGTTTGGATAAAAATTCTCTCTCTAGTTCTTAGATTTTAATTTCAAGCATTTCCTTGGGTTTTTAAGCTCAAGAAGAATTCAAGTACTCCCTTGGATTTTATTTTGTTACAATTTCATTCAAGATTTTGGATTCTCTTTTTAATTCAAGTAAGTTGTCTTTTAATTTCATGCTTTTCTTTAATTTTCATGCTTGGAGTGACACACCAAGATCATAGATCGAATCCTTGATCGTTTTTATTTTAAGTATTTCATATGCTTTATTTTGGATTTTGTTTTCATGCATATTTCTAAGTTGAATCTTAAATCTACTCTTTGTTTCTTGTGATTTCTCGTAAATCTTTAAACTTTCACGTCAACTTTTGTTTCTCTTTACATTGGTGTTTTTAGTTTTTGTTAATTTGCATTATTTTCAATTTTATGATCATGCATGCATGGTTGTACTTTAGGTTGTTTTAGCTGTACTTGGTGAAACATTGCTTTTTGTTGCTTGTTTTCATTCTTGCTTGCTATTTCCATTCCGGCACACGCTCGAGTCATCCTAACAACTTGCATTTTACATTTCCTAGTTAGTTTATTTTCATAATTTTCCATTTATTTTTGTTTTCATTTATATTTCAAAAGCTAAAAGCACATTGATTCACACAAACAATCGAATTCCGATAATACCGAGCCATGAACCCACTTTATTATTTCAACACCACTAAAATCTACAAAACAGTCGGCAGGCTACAAATATGCACGGGGTCGATGACAATATGGTGCTCTAGTGTAAAGTGACGGTTGTGAAAGACGAGGTCGGCAGGCTCAGCCAGGTGCTGCCAAAAATGCGGGCCGAAAGGGAGTCCCAGATGTATAAATTATTAGTTTTTCGTAAATCTGCGATGCTTATAAGTATGTTCATACATTCTCTTATTCCTAGTAAATAAGGTCTAGAAAAACGGATGCATACTGTACCTTGTTAAAAAAGATTATTTAAGGATTTTTCTCTATACTAGAACTTCAATGATTGTTCATAGAGAGAACAACTACGGCATGAGCAACCTGTTGAAAAAACAAGAATCTTGTATTTTAATAATCGTGATGGTGCAGACTGAAGAATAGTAAAATTGAAAGATGATTGTTTGTGGTATTGGTGAAGTACATGAATGATTTTCAATATTAATGAATAAGAATATTGTTAGCAACTAAATGTTCTCTAACTAGTTTCAATCCACGATCATTGAAATATCATGAATTGCAGAGTTTCTAAATTTATAATTCATTTTTTTTAAACTGAGTTGGCGTGGGGACTATGATCAACACCCTATTCAAGGTGAACAATACCAAATAAGCTACTGAGCTCATGGGCTAAATTTTACGATTCATTACTTATTAGCACATCTCTTTCTTAAAAATACTAACCCTACAAAATTGAAGATTATATATAAATCAATTTATTAACTTTTAAAAGAGCTTATTAAACTTATTCTGGGTTGTATTCCGCATACCCAATTACTCCCTTGAGTTCTTGGTGCAATATTGTATTCTCTGGTCTTCTTTAATTCTTTCATTTCTGCAATTTTCATACTAAAAAATATTTAATGTTCTCCTCAAAATCACTTATGATCCACCCATGTCAAATTTGTTGTTTAACAACTTGTAAGAGTGCCTCACAACCAGCCCTTGTTTTACCTCATTTACGATTGCAATAACGCGGCTCAAGATCTTTGTACTTTGTTGCCAGCTTGTTGAGGAATTTATTCTTTGCAATAATTCCTATTTTATTATTTGCCTTTCTTGAGCACAAAATAAGTTAGGAAACTAGATTTAGGAATATATTGTGTTTCCTAGTTTATGTTTAAGACTTTATTAGTTTTCTAAATTGTGTTTAGAATTTGTTTTAGGTATTTATCAAGTTCAGTATTCTATGTTTGTCTATTTAAGACAAGGGGATTCCTAAAGTTTGGTATTGATCTACACGCACGGGATTTTGAAGAGGAGATCGACGCAAAGAAAGACGCAGAGCAAGAGCAAGAACAAGAAGACTACTTGGAGCCATTGTTCAAGATAGACAAGTTATTCGAAGTTGCGTGACCAACGTTGAAGAGCTTGATCAACCTAGGCGACAAGTATTTAGTATCATGTGTTTTGATACTTTAGTTTTCATATATTACTTAATATCTTTGTATTGATCGAAAAACAAGAAAGTAATATAGTTTTCGGGTTTGTACACCCAAGTTCACAAGTACTTTTACTTGTGAACTGAATTTGTTTAAACCGTGTTTTTAAATTTATTTTCCGCTGCATATTATTATTTTACTCTAGTCGATGTTGTTAAGCAGTGTTGTTAAACCTTGTTAACAACATCGCAAATCTGAGACTTATTTTTAAAAATCATATACCTTCAAATTTTACAATTGGCATCTAGAGCGGGTTACTTAACCTTTTAAGTACTGATCCTTATTTTTAGGTGCTATGGATGCTCAAGGAAACCCAAGGCCACCGATTCTCAACGGAGAAAAATATTCTCTCTGGAAGCAGAGGATGCGTTGGCACTTAAAAAGCATTGATGAACGAGCATGGAGAACCATCCTCGTTGGATGGGAAAAGCCACGTGTCACTGATGGTGAAGGTGACACCATTCCCAAGAAAGAGGAAGATTGGACTGGTGACGAAGTGGCTGCTGCGAACTGGAATTCTAAATGCATCAAAGCCTTGTGTGGTTATGTAGATGCAAGTTACTACAGAGTTATCAAGAATTGTGATTCAGCAAAGGACGCATGGGACGCACTCCAAAGGGTGGGTGAAGGAACTACGAGCGTGAAGAAATCAAGTCTTAGAATGTTGTTGTCCAAGTTTGAAGCGATGAGAATGGATGAGAAAGAGTCGATCATGGAATACTCCATGATATTATCAGACATCACAAACGAGTGCAGAGAACTTGGTGAGGTAATAACTAACTCTCGTCTTGTAGGAAAACTGCTGAGGTCTATTTCGAAAATATATAATATGAAGGTGGTTGCCATAGAAAAATCTAAAGATGTTGATAACATCGATTTCAACACCTTAGTTGGAAACCTTAAGCAGTATGAGATGGAACACCTTGGTTCCAACTTAAAAGAGAAGAATGTTGCCTTCTCGTCAGACGTTAATCCAGACAACTACGAAGATGATGAGGAATTTGATTTCAATGGGATTCTGAAAAAGATGGAATCCACTACGCTTGATGAAGACGAATTATCGTTTGTCACCCAACGTTTCAATAGTTTCTTGAAGAAGAAGAATAGCCTTGGAGGCTCAAGTACGAATACCAGACCACAGGTGTCTACACCAAAATTTACTGGACGTGCTCTTCCCAGATCTCAATCCACATCCGCACTTCCAAATGCATCTAACCCCACGAGACCTCTCAGTGAGGTGCAATGCCATGAATGTAAAGGTTGGGGATACTACAAGAATGAATGTCCAAATACTCTTAGGAAGAAAAGCATGGTTGCTACTGACTTCACTGAGGATGTCAAT
This sequence comes from Phtheirospermum japonicum, assembly GCA_014905375.1. NCBI lineage: Eukaryota > Viridiplantae > Streptophyta > Magnoliopsida > Lamiales > Orobanchaceae > Phtheirospermum > Phtheirospermum japonicum. The sequence continues at coordinate 735,525 of BMAC01000758.1, forward strand.
GATTCCGAGTCAACTGATCCTGTTACTTCCTTGTTTACCCATGTTGTGTGGGACGACGACGTCCATGTTGATATCCTTGAAAACAAAATCGTGTGCTTGAATGCTGAAACTACTGATTACCAAAAGGAGTACGAACTACTAAGTGTTGAGCATCATCAACTATTTGTTAGCTAGGAAAAACAGGTTCTCAAGGTCAAGGCTCTTGTGAAAGAAGTGGAGAAATTGGCCAAAGAAAAGGATGATCCACTGGACATAATTGTCCGTTTGGAGACATTTCTTACCAGGAAGGATGCTGAGTTAGAAAAGACGAAAATCGAGTTGACAAAGGTCCAAGGAACCATATCAAATCTGAACAAAGGCAAGGCTAAGCTTGATGAAATCTTGGAGATCATCTTTCCTGAAACCTCGAAGCAAGGAATAGGATTTAAACCAAATCAGCCACCACAAGTATCAAGTCAGGAGCAGAAATTGCCCAAGCGACATAAGAAGAGAAGGAGACAGTTCGTGTGCCATCATTATGGCGAGCCCGGACACATTCGGCCTTTTTGCTGGAAGTTCATAAGCGAGAGAAGGCAATTTCAGAGATCTAATGCGGCTACTAATTTCAATGTTGGTTTCCGCCATACCAACATCAATACCAACACCAGATTCAAACAAGTGTGGGTCAAGAAGAATAACGCAAGTGTAACATGATCCATACCTCCCTGAAGTCCCACGTCCCTGAAGCCTGGTATTTCGATAGTGGATGCTCCAAGCATATGACTGGGTCCGAGGAGCTGCTTTCCAACATTGTCAGACTCAAGGTGGAAAAGTAAATTATGGTGGAGGTGCGAATGGCCAAATTGTTGGCCAAGGAACTCTCCATGTTCCAAGCATTATGACTCTTGAAAATGTGCTGCTAGTAAAAGGACTTACTGCAAATTTGATTAGCATAAGTCAATTGTGCGATAGAGGTTTTAGTGTCAAATTCAACCGTGAGAAGTGTGAAGTCTATGAGAAGAATGGACAATGTATTCTCACTGGTCAAAGGACTTCAGATAATTGCTACTAAATCCAAAGTGATTCTTTTTGCAAACTGTTTCCCAATTAAGTGATGCTGAGTTGTGGCATCAAAAGCTTGGACATGTGAATTACAAGATGATGGACAGGTTGGCCAAAGAAGAAGCTGTGAGTGGGCTGCCTAAGCTCAACACCAAGATTATACATGTGTGTGAAGCATGCCAGAAAGGAAAGCAGGAAAGAGTACCAAATCCAATCCAGCAAAGTCTCACTACATCATCTTGCTTTGAACTACTACATATGGATCTCATGTGTCCACTTGAGGTTGAGAGCCTTGGTGGTAAGAGGTATGTATTCGTTATTATTGATGATTTTTCTAGATTTACTTGGGTAGAATTTCTAAAAGAAAATTCTGAAACTTTTGAGGCTTTTAAAAAACTTGCAAAGAAGCTATGTGTGAGGTTTAATGTGAACATTGGTAGGATTAGAACTGATCACGGAAAAGAGTTTAAAAATGCATCTTTTTCAAAATACTGCACTTCGGAGGGGGAAGTGAATTTTCCTCACCTATTACCCCTCAACAAAATGGCATAGCTGAACGTAAAAATAGGACTCTTGCTGAGATGACTAGAACTATGCTCATTTCTAATGGAATTGCAAAACATTTTCGGGCTGAAGCAATGAACACTGCATGTCATATTACAAATAGGGCTTACTTTAGACCAGGTTCATGTGCTACTCCCTACGAGTTATTGATGGGTAAAAAACTGAACTTGAGCTATTTTTATGTGTTTGGATGTATTTGCTATGTGCTCAACGATAGAAATCATCTAGCTAAATTTGACTCAAAGAGTGATAAGTGCATTTTCATGGGTTATTCCCAAAATAGGCATGCATATAGGTTGTTTAACCTTAGAACTCGAAGCATGTTTGAGTCAGTAAATGTCAAGTTCGATGATCTAATGAGTGGAGTCAAACCTACCGAGGATAATGATCTGGTTTATGATCAAAATCTTCAAGAAAATGTCACTCCTCCTTCAGATGATAGTGCAGGTATTGAGAACAAAGATGCAGGTGCTGAACCCAGAGAATTGAGTGATGTTGATACCAATGTTGTTACTGGGATACCAACATCGAGCCAAGTCGCATAATCTGATTTTGATTCAGAAGAAGAAGATCCAGCTGATCCCATTGATCTTCATCAAAGGGATATTCCATCCAGAATCCAGAAAAACCACCCTGTGGGCCAAATTATCGGTGATTTAGACGAAAGGAGCACAAGAAGGAGACAGATTAATTTCAAGGAGATGGTCAGGTACGTATGTCTGTCTACTAAATATTCTAATATTCGTGAGTCTTTGTATCTTTCTAAAATAGAGCCCAAGCAAGTGGAGGATGCACTCAGGGGTGAGTTCTGGATTCAGGTAATGCAAGAAGAGCTGGATCAGTTCGCCAAAAACGACGTTTGGGATTTAGTGCCACAACAAGAAAATTCCCACGTGACGGGAACAAAGTGGATATTCAAGAACAATACTAATGAGGCTGGAAACATTGTGAGGAACAAAGCTCGACTTGTTGCACAAGGGTATACGCAAATTGAAGGAATCAATTTTGATGAAACTTTTGCCCCAGTTGCCCGCATTGAGTCGGTAAGGCTATTGCTTTCTGTTGCTTGTTATATGAAGATTTCATTGCATCAAATGGACATTAAGAGTGCTTTATTAAATGGAGTCTTAAGAGAAGAAGTGTATGTTGAGCAGCCTAAAGGATTTGTGAATCCTCAAAAACCAAATTTTGTTTTAAAGTTGAAAAAGGCTCTTTATGATTTAAAACAAGCTCCTAGAGCTTGGTATGAAAGGCTAACTCAACATTTGCTTTATTTGAACTTTAGACGAGGGGAAGTTGATAAAACTTTATTCCTTCTTAAATCCAATAAGCACATCTTTATCATCCAAATTTATGTGGATGATATTATTTTTGGATCCACTAACGAGCAGATGGTCAAGGAGTTTGTTACTCGAATGTCCGATACATTCGAGATGAGCATGGAAGGTAACCTCTCATACTTTCTTGGTTTACAAATCAAACAGCTTGATGACGGTATTTTCCTTTCCCAGGCTATGCTAAGAACTTAGTTAAAAGTTTGGTTTAGAAAGTGAAACTCACAAGAAAACGCCGATGGGAAAAACTGTGAAGCTGTCGAGAGACGATGTTGGTAAGGGTGTTGATAACACCATGTATAGAAGTATGATAGGGAGTTTGTTGTATTTGACAGCAAGTAGACAAGATATTATGTATAGTGTGTGCTTATGTGCTAGATATCAGTCTAATCCAAAAGAGTCACACTTAAAAGCAGTTAAAAGAATAATGAGGTATATTGCTGGTACAACTGAACTAGGTGTGTGGTACACAAAAGATACGGGTACTGAACTTGTAGGGTACACTGATTCGGATTGGGCTGGAGATGTGGTAGATAGAAAGAGTACTACTAGGGGTGTTTTTTTCTGGGTAACAATTTAATCTCTTTCTGCAGATGAAGCCGAGTACATTGCAGCTTGAAGTGCATACACACAATTACTGTAGATGAACCAGATGATAGAGGACTACGGTATGCACAGTAGCATCTTGACTGTGCTGTGTGACAATTCCAGTGCCATTGACATCTCCAAAAATCCAGTTCAGCATTCTCGAATAAAACACATTGACATAAGGTACCACTTCATTCGAGACCTAGTTGACAGGAAGATTGTTAGCCTTGAGCATATTGGAACAGATAATCATCTTGCTGACATCTTCACTAAGGCATTAGATTTCGAGACCTTCTCTCGTTTGAGAAGAGATTTCGGTATGTGCATTGTCTAACCAATGTTGGTTTGTGATGTTGTGACACCTCATATCAACATCAGTCACAACATCTGTATACTTTTGCATGCATTTTTATCTTTCTTTTCATACATAATCCTAATGCATTGAGTTTGATTGAAAGTGCAATAAGGTCCTGTGTTGCAATAAAAGTAATGGCAAAAAGAACCAACCTCTTCAATTGGGTGATTGTGGGACTTGCCCGCAGAAACAGGTTTTCTCCCTGGTCCAAAAACAAGAAGTTTTTAACAGCTTTGCTGAAGATTAAAAGATTCAAATCCTTTCAAGGATGAAGAGAATCTGGATACAATGATCCAATCTTTAAATATTACCTTCTTGAGAGATCTTGACGTAGTCATTAACTTGGGTTAAGGGGTAAGTTTCCATTGACTTCACCTGAGGCAATGTTGGTTTATAATGTTGTTAGTAATAAAAATCAACATTGGATTAAGTCACTGATTCATAGCGGTTGTCATAGTATTGCTGTCACCATTGGTGAAAGTGATGATCTTTTCAAGCGCGTCACTAATTGTTCGGTTTTGATGACGCTGATGTAAATTGTCATCATAGATGATACTATTTGGTGATGCAGATTTCATCACTTAAGTGATTGAGAAATTGTCATCAAAAGATCGGTTTTATCACCATATGTTAACATTTTCAATGACAAACACTTAATTTGTCATCAAAATATTTGACTTTCCGTGACAAACATAACTACAGTGACAATTTTTATTAAGTTATCACGACGCTCATATTGTCATAATATGTATTAAACAATTTCCAATTATAATGTATTTCGTCACGATAGATCTATTTTATAGTGACGCAATATTGACTGTCACTGAACATCTAAACTTACAATGACAAACCATTGTGTCACCATTTAATATTAAAGGTGATGAAATTATTTGTCACGAAAAAATTAGAAATATGTGACGAATTTTATTATCATCATAAAAGATATATGTTCAATGATGATTTAATGGGTACATATGATGATAAAATCTATTGTCATTAAATGAGTTTATATGGTGACAAACCAATCATCATAAATTATGTAGTTTAAATGACAAGTTGAAAGTATTATGTGATGAAACAAGTTGTCATAATTTATTAAAGTGACAAATTTGAAATACTTATGTGACGCTTGAAGTTGTAATAATTGAGTGAACTCGATTTGATTATTTACTTCATGACGACATAAATTGTCCTGAATATGTGCATTAGTTTGTCATTATTCTTTTAAGGTAAAATATCATAAATATGAAAATGAAAACAAAGAAGTAGTTATCATTACAATATAATGATAATAATATTCCAAAATATTTCTTCGACCATTCCGAACATATACCAAAACACTGACAACTAGCCAAAATATTACTTTGAAATATCCATAACACATACCAAATTAGACAACTAGAATTAATATACTAGAACATTCAAAACAAAGACCTGGAAGYTTAAACTAAACCAAAAGAGTTACTTCATATATCAAGACTTGAGCGACTTCAGCATTGGCAAACAAAAGTTAGATCTAACAGAATACCTGCAGATTTAAAATTTATAATTCTAAATTAGCTTATAATCAAATCATCAAAAAAATACTATACAAAGTTAACAAAATTAAAATTGGAAATTCTGACTTACGTGGAATATAATGGATCAGGCATTATTCCCACCCGAAGCAGACTCATTTGCTCTCATGAAGGCCATAAGCTTGTTGATGCACTCGCCTTGAGCTTGTTGATGCACTCGCTTTGCTGAATCAGTTGATTATTCAAATCATCGACTTCATTCTTAAGCTCAATCACTTGACCTTTCGAATCCTATAGCTTTTTTTGAGTTTCTGACAGTTCTTTTTGTAGGTGTTGGGTATTCGAATCAGGCAATGTGTTGCGTTTACCTGGAGATTTCGGTCCATAACCAACGCCTTTGATATAACCAGATGCATGGCCAAGAACTTGAGTTGCTATTTCTTGTTCGGTCTTCTCAATCCCTTTTTCAACATATTTTGGTTTCCTAGCTATCATCTCATCCTAAAAAAATGGATGTAAGTATATTAATAATAACATAATCATTAACGAAGTTGGATTGTAAAAAGCATGTGCTAGTTAGTTACCCAATTTTCTCCTGCCTCATCACTTGACCAACCACCTTTCACTGTATAATCCGTGCGCTTGTAAAGTTCAATCATATCACATTCATCTTCGGCCTTCTCAGACTAATCGGCATGAAAAAAAAGGAAAAAGGAAAACAAAGTCAGAATACAAATATAAACATTGCACCAAAAAGGAATAAACTTAAAACTAAAATATTCATTTCGTTACACTTAAATCGGATCTAATTTATATATCCAACCAAAAAAACATAATCATACTCATATTTACACGAGCAATTGAGAAACAATTGATGGTACCTCAATTTTGCACTGCAAAATATTTGTCCTTTCGGCGGAAGAGATTTAGATTGATTGCTAATACTTATTAGTTTTCAATAGAATCTTGAAGAGGAGATGAAGTTGGTGCAGGCACTGTGGCATCGTCTCCCTACACAGACTTCAATTTATCATAAAAAAATTCATATTACATCCATATTGTTTACCGGCAACCGTCAAAAATGCGAGAAGAACCCAAAATTCCACCTTCTCATTTTTCAACCAAACCCATGCCGAACAAAGGACAACAGCTCATTTCAAGTTAAGTCCACAATATAACAGAATGCGAAGAGGAGAATTTCTATTATTAACTTAGTAGCCAACCAATATTCTGAAAACAAAAACAACCATTACATGGCAAAATTATCTCACCAAACACTCACTTTTYTCTTTTCTTTTTTTTAACCACCAATCCTTCCATAACATAACGGGAGGTTATTGTAWGTATTGTATTATATATTACCCGCATGCAACTTGTATAAAAGATTTWAAAAAAAAAACATTYTACTAGTTGTTTCAAATTCTATTTYAGATCCYTGGATTAAACTTTTAGACTGAACAGAAAAGACTTGGGTCAGAATTGTCCATAGCTTCTTATGTGGAAAGAGATTGTGTAGATGCCCAAAACTTGTCACAAGACACAAGGTAACTAACAGATTTAGAAAAACAAGCTACAGACCAAACAAAATTAAGCCATGTATCACCTATCCAAAGATTTGACCCAGCACTACTAATTGGAACATACACAAAATCTGGGAGTCGAGCGAACAAGATAGCTTCTGGCTAAAGTTGTTGAGAGGTCGTCTTAGGGGGGCTTACGGAACAGACATCAGTAGAGTCGRCAGAGGTAAGAACCGAYRGGMTTTCACYGGGCTGAGGAATGTATGAATACGCAACAATCGAAGCACCTATTGCTATCGCGTAGAGGCCGAGCGATATGTACAGGTGTCTCGGACCTCCGTTTCTCGGGTCGGTGTCCTCCGAGTCGCCATGGAAGGGMTTCTTATGAGAATCSTGAACTCTCGGTTCGAGTAAATTTTCCAAGGCGATAGTAGTGAAGGTTGGCATGGCTTCAGACGAATTAAYGAAGGRATTTAGGTTTGGTTTGATTTCGCCGCCATGGAAGGAGGGTAGAGAGAGAGAGAGACGAGGGAAAGGTGGAACACCAATCACTCTCTTTAAAATGTAAGACCAGCAAACTCRCTTATTTTGCATTGCGCAGGTTCAATCAAGSCAGTATGAAYGTATATTTCTAAAAGTRCAAACCCATTAGCTTACACCATCATGCGASCGAGAAAACTAAAAAACTTAAATTTTGACCAGCAACTCCTGTACTCGATCTTGCACAAAGTTTTCAATAGCAGTAAACCTTTGTCTTGACACAAACTGATAACTCCCTCGACCGTTTTGGAGGCTAAAAATGACAAACAAAAAAACGAAAGAAAAAAATAAGATTCAAACCAGTCAGTCACATATCTGGATTTGCTTCTTCAGGTTTCATGGTCAAAGTCTCAGTAACATTATTTGCCGACAACAGCCTTTAAAGTTTCCCAATTTTATCGCCCATGATATCGATGACCTCCTTAATGCTTCCAACATGACATGTTCATTATGGACTTCCAACAACTAAACTCAGAATCTAAAAAATGATTACTTGAAAACACTCTAAATTATACAAGAAAACACTTAATTGAGAAAATGGTTCAGAAACCTACCATAAGAATCCTCCAACTTTCTAATAAATGCCAAATGGAACAAAGCTCCTGCAAATTCATAACAAAAATGTCACTTGGGATAAAAATATGAAATCATTTGAAGAATCCAAATGTCAACTTATTGTTTAGAATTTAAGACTGTTATCAGTTTTCAATTTAAGGATCATACATTCAAGTTGAACGTGTCGGTGCCAAATCAGAACCGTTTCGAGTTGATCTGTTCAATTACGCGGACTATTGAAACCGAATATCACTCGGATGCAACCAACCAACTTGAAACAATCAATTAGCGGCTCACCAATACAATACAATACTAGCAGCTTCTTTACTCTTTCAAAACCCAAGAAGAACCCAGAATCTTCGCCCGAAAATCTCGACAAGAACCCAAATCACCATGAACCCCTCAGCCCGTTTCGAACCCCAACTTCACCTTTTCAATCAAGCCATCAATCCAACACCATGATCCACTCAAAATCAATACCCAAAAACCGCGAACCCGCAGCCACATCACGAAACTAGTCCGGCCCCAAAGCCCGATTTAGAGAACTCAAGTTTAACACAGAACAGCTTTCGGTCTCCATTCGCCCTATCTGGAGAGATAAAATTGAGCCCAGCCATCCCCTCCGCCCTGCTCTAGCCGAATTGCCACAAACCATCTGGGAAGCCCTTTGTGATGAGTCAATCCAATCCGAACCATCATTTCAGACCCTAATCGGCCTAAATACGAGACACCACGAAGACCAACGTATCCGCCTCAGAACCAAGCCCTTAAAACTTTGATCCGGAGAAGATGCTGAGAGTCACCTCTATGTTAGTCCGCCAAAGCCATTTTCGGCTACCTGCTCGCTGTCAAGCTGCTGCCATCGCCTAAAGGCCTTCTGCAAATCATTGTTGACTCCGCCCCAGCGTCGCCGTGTCGCAGTCTACCCTCTATTGAGCCCTCCAATCATCGCCTGATCGCCGAAGTCTCTGGTTTGCCAGAGTAGTGTGCGTGTTAGAGGGGAGATAAGAATGGAGGCCGATGGTAGGAAGGAGAAACCCCTTTTTCTAATTGAGATTTTGATTTCTCCGATTTGGGGAGGAGAGTTGCGTTTGGTTTATTTAATATTTGACGTTTCTTAGAATATACTGGGCAAATTACAAAAAAGTACCATTCAAGTGTAGCTTAGACATGGAAACAATTCATTTCTGAAAAAAGAAGAAGAAAAAAAAAAAAGGGCATCGGCAAACAGGCGGGTAACCACCCTTTGATAAATCCCATCTCTCTGTTTGCCTCATTTCATTTCTTAATTCTGAGCTAATAATGGCTTTGAATTGATTGATTATATGATTTTTATTGTACTTATCGTGTAGTGGGTTTCCAATTTGCCCTCATTTAGGTTGGTAATTGCAGGCGTGCAAGGGCTGAGTTTTGGGGGTGTAAAAGGGTACATATGGTATTTCGAGGTGCGCACTTCGCTATGCGTGCGTGCCTCCTGGGATTCTGCTAGGGCTTGCCCGTCATGCCTTTAACATTTTTAATTTTAACTATTTTTTACTTAGTATAACGTACCACAAATTAAATAAATTATACTATACTTTTTACTTTTATTCAATAATTATATTAAATTATAATTTATAATAAATAATATAATATAATTTCAATTTCATATTATTATTGTATACTTAATTACTTTTTTTTTTAAATCAATCATCACACCGATCAACATTATATTTAAAAAATATATCTAAATTATAAGAAATAAAAATCCGCTAAATTGTGATTTTAAACATATAGAGTTGGTAATAATAGTCTTACGGAAATTACGATTTGCGACAAGTCCCATAGTTCTTAAAAAGCTCACAATTTCAATAATTTGGTGGTCAAAATTGAAATTATTGTCGTGAAGAAAATCAATGCCAAAATTTCGGCGTACCATGTATTGTTGTATTGTTTGAGTATATATTTGAAGTATATGTTTTTTATTTCTAGTTAGATTTATTATGATTATTTTATTTTGTAAACTGTAACTAGCGTTATTTGTCATCAGATTTATTATGATAATTTGATATAGTTAAAGTATTATGGTGGATTAAGAATTTACTATGCATAAATAATATTCGACATGATTATATAAAATAAATTAAAGGTAATAAATAATAATAAATAATTTCAGAAATGAATTGTTTCCATGTCTAAATAATCTAATTATTTAGAATTTAAGTATAACTCAAATAAATATTAAAGAATTACTTAGAATTAAAATATTATTTATTTATTTATTTTTTATAATATTTAAAATAATATTTTATTTTTATTTCTCAGTTCTATTAGATAGTTATTTAATATTTAACTATAATTCAATTTCAAATGTTTGATATATATTTTATATTATTTTAATAACTTCTTTGATTTTCTTGAATCTTGTTTTAAAATTTATTGAATAGATATTTTTAATTAAATATGATTTTTATGTGACTTCATAACTATTTTCAATTATATTATAATGCCATATATCTTAATCCAATTATATTCTTTTTTATATTATTATAAGAAATCTCAATTTTTCTTGATATTTTAATCGATCTTTTATTTGTTTAATTATTCATAATTAAATTATGAATTCTGATATTCATTTAAGTAACTTTTAACTTCATTTATTTATTATTTTTTAATATTGATTATAAGTTTTTATTTATGAAATATTTCTTATAATTTATTTATACAATCTATTATTTATTTTAACTTTTTGGTATTTTGAGTATAGGTTGATTTTGTAATTATATAATTAAAGTAATATAAATATATTTTTTAATAGTAGTACATATTCGGTAATACCATAGTATAATTGTAGGGGGTGTCCTCAATTTCGAATTGAGTGAAATTTAAAATTTAATATAATTATATGTATTCTCAATTTAAAGTTGTGTAGATTCCATGAAATTCTACTGTTCTCAAATTCTATAGAATTCCAACATCCTCAATTCATAGTAGAATTTTGTAAATTTCATTAAATAATGGATTTCAATGGAATTATATTAAATTTTAAGTTAAAAAATACACTTACATAATTCTAACAAATTCTTGCTTCCTACCATTAGAATCTTATGTAATTTACTTTTTAATTATTAAAACTTAAATAATATATATTTATACACACACGCACGCGCGCGCGCGCACACATACACACACACACACACACACACACGCACACACAACACATCACACACACACACACACAATATATATATATATATAAATACAAAATCCTCTTTCTTATGTTTCTGTTTCTCATTCTTCGTTAGCTTTGGAAAAAAATTTGGTGCTTCGGTGTCATTCGAGCCTAATATTTACCTAATTTAGTTTTTTTAATTATATTTTACCTAATTTAATATTTTCCTAATATTATATCTTGACTAATTTAATATCTTACTTTTTAATGTTTAAATATAAAAATATATAAAAAGTTACATTCTAATTAAAAAAAATATAATATATAATATATATATATATATTATATCATATATATATATATATATATTATATATATATATATATATATATATATATATA